>JACXGI010000975.1:0-26801 GCA_016801175.1 Esox masquinongy
GGCAGGTGTGTAGTGACTTCTATTTAACATGAGTTTGAATGTGATTGGTTAATTCTGAACACAGCCACATCCCCAGTTATAAGAGGGTGTGCACACTTATGCAACCAGGCTATTGTAAGGTTTTTATTTTTCATTTTTCCCCCTCGAAGATTTCAGTTTGTTTTTCAATTGAATTGTTCACATTATGGGTCACATTAAAAGTGGAAAAAGTTCTGACATGATTTATCTTTGTCTCATTCTTTTACATCACAAAAACCTGGCATTTTCACAGGGGTGTGTAGACTTTTTATATCCACTGTACACCTGAGGGCCCCCTATGTAGTGGGTAAATATGGTGGAAGTGTTGTTGCCAACCCTCATAGTCTGTGAGCGGCCCGTCAGGATGACCAGGATCCAGTTGCAGCGGGAGGTTTTCAGTTCCTGAGACTAGTGATTAGGTTGGTGAGTATAATGGTCTTGGATGCTGCGCTGTAGTCACAGAATAGCATTCTAACATTGGTTTGTGTTAGGATATCATCCTCATTTCTATTACTAAGCTGATATTCTGAGGCCAGTCTTCACTAAAGACTCCCCTCCCATTATGAGATGGGATGCAGAAGCTCGGTGCCAAGAAAAAGTTAGAACTCTCACCATTCACTGCTCAAAATCTAAAAAGAAAACATATAGATGAACACGATTAAAGAGAAGGCAAGCATGGAAGGATTGATGGAGAGATACTCCATCTTAGCTTCATCTAAGCTGAATAGTTAGTGGGAAATTAGGAAAATCTAATAAGCATGAAAGCTGCAGCTGCAAATCACATCGTAGCAATTTATTCCATCTGATATTTGATATTTCAATGATTCTCACAGATGGACACCTATACATTAACAGGTGCTCATGCATTATATCCTTGAGTTCCACTAGCCAAACAAATAGTGAATAACTGCATAATGTTTGCTTTTTACAACAAATAATTTCTTCTTAAAGTGACATGAATGTTATGGCTTCTCCCACACTATAACAACAGCATTACAGCAATTTCCTTTAAAATAGAAAAAATACACCTCTTGTCAAGCAGTATGGGGAGAATATGACAAGAACAATGATAGTAATCCCATTGTAATCAAGGCTTCGTGTGTTGTGACCTCCAGATAATTCTGTGATATTTTAGATGTACCCTTGTCTTGCTCATGTCATGACAACACTTAACTCTTGGAAATAACTGAAGATGATGCTTTTGTCAAGTCAATGCTAAAAGTTTCCGTAAAGCAATTATAAAATGCAGTGGGTATTGAAGTAAATATGGCTGATTGTAGCACACTCAAACTGGCTGGAATTGTACTGAGAAAAATGCATTTATAAAGTAATACTGTAAAACTCTTGCACAGTTTTTCGAATTGCACAGCCTTATGTGCCACGTATTGTGGTGGGGCGTTTCAAACATTTTCTTCAGTAGCTTGAGCAGATATAGATCTCAACTTCAATGTCGTTGTTTTTCTCGGCCAGGCCACGTGACAGAGTCACTTCGCTCCAGGCGTATGATCGGCGGCACCCTGTCCCCCCATGTCCCCTGGCAGGCCATGGTCTACCTGAATGACAGTATCCTGGATGGTGGTTTTGCGGGGGGAGCTCTCATCTCAGACCGTTGGGTCCTGACTGCTGGTAGGAACCTGTTTGTCAGAAAAAGTCGTGAGCACACTCAGGGGAAAGAGCCAATAATCCCCAAGGTATTCCTGGGCATCACGCGACACGACAAAGCCACTGCCTCTAAAGAGGTTTCTGTGGAAAAGGTGAGCTAGTCTGCCCATAACAACTCAATCACACAACAGTCCGACACATTTAAGCAAGCAGGATGGCACTGGGCTTTTTCAACTGCAACAACATCTACAATTACAACATCCTCTTTAGTCTTACAGATAGTTACGTACTTACAGGTTGTTAGGGCGCAGATACAGTACATCAAAAAGAGGTCCTGTGAATCATTCCCTTTCTCTGTCTAGGTGGTTCTACATCCAGGCTTCCAGAACATGTCAGAATGGGACAATGACCTGGCTCTGATCCAGCTAAAGGAGCCAGTCCCCCTGAACAAGGATGTGATGTCCATCCCTCTTCCGGGGAGAGGTCAGGACCTAGCTGAGGAAGCCGGGGGGAAAGGCATCATCACAGGCTGGGGCTGGGGGGTGCTCTTCACCCCCGCTGAGTCTCTGAAACACATTGTGGTGCCTGTGGCTTCTCACAGCTCCTGCAGGGCAGAGTATATGCAGAGAGGCCAGCTGACCAGCTCACCAATGGTAGATGAGAACATGTTCTGTACTGAAGCCAGCGAGTTCAATGAAAATGTGTGCTTTGGGGATGCAGGCGGTGCTCTGGTAGTCCAAGACCCCAAAGATGGCAGTGTGTACGCTGCAGGGATCCTGTCCTTCGATAAGACATGTGGTGTGGAGAAATATGCTGTTTACATGAAGCTGTCTGCCTACATGCCTTGGATCAATAGCGTCCTCAGGGGTGACTGTGAGAAATCAGACCGTTTTCGCTCCAATCTAATGTCTAAGATGTTTTCAAGGTAGATGTAGGCTCAACTCAGCATAGTGGCAGAGATGATAGCCAGCGCTCAAAAACTACTTAATGCTGTCAGCATAGCAAGTAATTTTCTGGTTTGATCTTCAAAACCATCTTACTGTGCTCAAGTTTTTAGTTCCATAAACTAGGTTTTTATCCCTTTGCAGAAAGATGTTCTTGTGAATATTAAAATCTGCCAATTTTTCACACTCTGGATTTTTTCACCAAACTGATTGACGTTGTGGATATAAACCATTTCATTTAAAAGTAATGCACAAAAAAATACAACTTTTTCATGCAAGACTACAAAATAAAAATAAAAAATGTGATCATTTTATTATCAACTCACCTAAACAACACACAAAAACTGTTACATTAAATAGCAAATATGCATACTTTTTACAGTGAAATAAATAATTATTTCCACACTGTGTTATTCCCCTTGATTTTAATGTACAAATACTAATGATACCAAATCATCAATGTAATTCTTATATTTATAACATAATAAATGGGTGTGATTAGTTAATAATAGTCCTTCACTGAAGTTTGCCCCTGGAGAGAATGATCATATAGGACATATATTTGTAACCAGCGATTTTTAAACAGCAGCATCACTGATATAAAACTGAGGGACATGAAATGTACTAGATAAACAATAAAAGAGTTTTGACATCAGATTGATATGCTGGTTTAAGTGGTCACATTTGTCTGTACCTCTTAACAACTACAGCAACTACTACACAATATTGCCAACAACCCCTGTCTTAAAACATAGTAACATATCAGACTCCACAGGGCTTCACAAATAACAAGAAAATGGCAGACATCTCAGTGCATCTGGCCACATCATGCATAATGTACATATACTGTATACGTACTCACACAGGTACAGTGTGCTGAACGAACAGGACTTGATCTTAATAAATCAGGAGGGACGCTGCTTTGTAAGCCTCCCACAATTAAATATATAATTAATCATGAAACCTCCTTTGAAATAGGTACATCATTTTTGTTTCTGTTTTTCTATACAGTATAAAAACACAAAATTAGGTATTTTCCTCCTAAGTGCCAGCATAATTAAAACATTTCCATGGCGATGTTTTGAGGTGACATTCCTTGACTGATGATGTGCTGGACTTCAACCACCTCTGTTGACAGCTGGTGTATAAATAAAACAGTGGTGAGGAGGAAACACTGAGCCCACTAACTTCCTATAGATATCAACAGGACTTCAAAATCTCTTTTTATGATGTGAGTGGGCTCTACCATAGCAACCAAAATGACAAAATTTTGAAATATTTTTAGGCAAAAATGACAATGGATACTGTGCAGTGGTGGACTTTTGTTGAGTTTTAAATATGAATGTCCCTGTCAAGGGTCATTACACTATACTGATCTCCATGTGCCATCACTAATACCATATTCACAGACAGCCTAAATGCTATCAATCTGACCATGCCATGAAGTATACAGTGCTGCTTGAAAGTATGTGATCCCCTTGTGCAAATCGGGACTCTTATGAATAGAGACAAGAAACCTGGTCAGTTTGGTGTTACCCGTACAGGTGTATGCAAAACATACCATGTCGAGAGGAATGGAGATCTCAGAGGACATCAGGAAGAGGTTATTGAGAGCACATCAGTCTGGGGGAAGGCTATACAACCATCTCAAAATTAGTTGAGCTCCATTAGTTCACTAATGGAGTTAGTGGAAAATCATTTACAAATGGAGAGCATTTAACATGACACTTGCCCTAGAAGTGGACTTCCTTCCAAAAAATGCCCAAGAGCCAAAAGAAAAATAATAAATCAGGTAATAATAAATCAGGCCAAACGAAACATAACATCTGGAGATTTGCAGACCTCCCATTGCGGCCTCTCAGGTTACTATGCATGCGTCAACAATAAAAAGAACACAAAAGTCTCTGTAATGATAATAAGTAATAATAAGTCATGATATAGACCAGTCGTAACAAGTCAGCTCTGGACATTTCTGGAAACTCCTGGATCTTTGCACATACAAATTGGCTCTTAACACTTGTCTTTTGTCCTCATCCTCATTGCCTGCGGAGTTACACTCCGCAGGCAACTGAAAGAAAAAAGTTGTATACCTAAAGTGTATTATTTTGGAACTGCTTTTGTTGTACCTTAGTACACTAAATTGTATTGAGCCCAATTTAAACTCCTGGCAGAGGCAGTCTGTTTTTGATTTAATATCTGCTGGTACTGGATGTAGTCAGGGCTAAAGCCATTTAAGTGTTGCTAATCATCCAGGTAAACTTAGAATATAAAATACAAATGGGAATATACTTCAGTTAGATTTTATTTGTAAGAACTTCTAAGTATACCAATAAGTTTGGCACACAGGTTTTGGAGAAAAGGATTTATTTCACTTTTTAAAATAAATTTACTTAAATTGGAGGTTAGATTTTTGTGAATATTTTAAATGAAAGACCAAGAGGATGAACAGCAAGTACATTTTTTCCTGTTGTGCTCATATTTGCCAAGGGAGCCACTGTTAGTGGAGGGCACTGTATATACTAATAGAATTACTTTTTCTGGACTCAAAACATTTGACTTAACGTTTGCAAATCTCATAAACAAATCATATAGATTAAGGAAAATTATACTTTGATTAAAAACAAAAGCATATTAAATATTTTAACAATGTCATGTTGGTCACAGCAGGAGTTTTGGTTATGCCAGGAGGATCTGATATTGAACATCTGGTTGTTTTTCTGCTCTTCCACAATGATGACAGTGAGAAGCGGGATGGGCAGCTGTGAGGTCGTGAGCTGGATGAGGTTGAAGTTGCATCTTTGATAATCTGGGGACCTCCATAATGAAGCAGGGAAGGCAGTGAGCAACAGGACATGGAGCTCAAACACTGGGAGACAGACCCGTTTAGAGTTGACTCAAGGACAATGCTGATCTCCTCGACTGGAGTTTTGGTTCTGCCAGGAGGAACTGATGTTGGAGATCTTAATTTAGTTTCAGACGACTCAGAAATTGCTGATCTCCTCAACTGATGTTTTGGTTAGGCCAGAAGGAACTGATGATTGATATGTGGTTGTTTCTCTTATTTACTGCATTGAAGACAGCGAGATGTGGAATTAGCAGCTGCAAGATTGTGAGCAGTGAGGTTGAAGTTCCGTCTGTGTAAATCAGTAAAGGCATTTTGCAGCAGCACATTCCAGGCTGGGAGAAAGACATGTTAGCAGACGACTCAGGTAGAATGCTGATCTCCTTGACTGGAGTTTTCTTTCTGCCAGAAGGAACTGACATTCGAGATCTGGTTGTATTTCTATTGATGTGTTTTCCATGATCTGCTGTCTGGGCTTGCATGATCTAGTCTGATGTTTTTTTCTGTTCCTTCTAGCTGAAGATCAGGACCAACTGTACCAGTGGAAACAGATGAGGTCACTCTGCTATGATTCCCATATAGATTTTAATTTCCTGAGTTTGAGCTATATTTTCTTTTTTTTCCACAGCTGACCCCACAACAGGTGAGCATTATAAAAAGCTGGAAGGCAGCCACAATTGGATGGGTCTTCATCTTCTTTGCCCTAACGCCTTCCTTAATATGCAAAGGTTGGCCTTTGGAGGCAGTTGGGTTCTGAGCTTGACCCATCTGTACTCATAAGTCCACTCTGACAATTTTATCTTGATCTAGAGTTTCTTTTAAAAATGAAAGTAAATTAATAGACAAAAACTACTTAGGTGCTCTCTGAAGAAATGTGAAGATGAGGATAGCATTCAGGTGACAAGTTTTTATGAGGAGGAATCCATTGTGATGCTTATAGTTTCCATAATAACCAGTGCTGCAGTAATGTAAATTAACTTTATGAAATCACACTGTGATGCATTTAGGTTCCACGAGCATTGGTGGAGCAGTAAGGACTGATGACATCACAATAGGCTTAATTTTCCCCAGTAGGTAAAAGCAAAGATCTGACATTTTGCTTGATTTTCTGCTATGCCAGACATACGAACACCAACATAAAAAAATCACATACAACATAATAAATTATTGTACCCAAAGACTTATATTAATCTTGCCTCCTCCATCATCATGATTTTCCAAAATATTATTTCTGCAACCAATTAGGTGGACTATAACTGGCATCCTATTGGTCAGGTCAAAATAAACAGACACCGGTTTGATACAATTGTTCCACATGCAATGATACACAGAAAACACCCCATGTTTTCATGCTAGATCAGGTCTCCACATCAGGTTGTTGATTGGTTGAGATTGCTGGAGGGACAGGTGTGTTGAGAGGGCCTTCCTCCAAGTCCAATCTGAACACACACACACACTCCCAGCCCTCTGCATAAACAGACATACACTCTTGCCACAATTTGTCCCAGGAATTGAAATGTGCCTAAGAGAAACTTTGGCAGATGAAGGATAGCTGAAAAATAACATGTATAAAGGAATAATGCATATTTATAATACCTACTATAAAAAAAATTTAATATTTTCCAGTATCAAACCAATGGCACCATATAATAATTTGATTGGTAGTGTTTACAAAAAATAAAGAACAAATTTTTAATGTACCATTTGTAATTCAGTAGTATGAAAGGATTGGTCAGGTTTCTGAACACTTTTGCAAGGCATGGTGTGTGTACACCCCAAACTAAAAAAAAAATACATCCTTCACTAACTTAAGTACACCAATATCTTAATTTATCACAATCTACTATGCCCAAATCCAGACATTTACACTTTAGTTTAAAAGGCCTGTAACAATCCTTAGAATTTGCATGACACAGTGGCCGGCCAACTTAAAGGCCTCTATTGCACTGAGAAATTAACCTTCATTTAGCATTCTCACACAGTGCACTGCAATGTTGAGAATTGTTTCATGCTGTCATAGTGTCTTATTCGGTTAGTAATTAGGAAGTATAGAATATGGATATATTCATATGTATCTCGAACACTGGTTCTCTACAGGGCAAAGAGAGCATGGTTTCTTTAAACACTATTATTAAAAGGTATTAATGAATCAATAACCATTACGTGTTCCAGGACAGACCCTATGAATTTTGCATTCATATGTTATTATAGACTGTATGTTATGTATAGAGAGAATGCTGAAGTGTACAGAAAATACAGAAATACAATAATTGTTCATTTCATGGGGGGTTATGCACTGTAATTTATCAACACTTGAAAATGCAGGCCAAGAAGATTAAAGGGAAAAGGTTAGTGGATTTAGACAGGTTTTTTTTTTGTCTGTTGTTTTGCCTGTTGTTTTTGCCTCAGCTGCCAGCATTATGTATATTATTTGGCCAGGGATTTTCACCCACTTCTCAGGTCATTCTTTTCTAATAGTCTGTGAAAGCGTGTTTTTAGAATGTTTCACATTCATGTAATGTTCCTGTACTGTCCTACATTCACAGTACAGAAAACAGATTGTTCTGCACAACAGTCTGATAAGTGTACAAGTGTAACCTATTTTTATTTCTGAAAGTCCGGAAAATATATGCCACAGTGAACGGATCAAGTTTGGCTGTACTCTAAGCCCAGCTTCCGTCATTATCATACCATGTAGAAGAACATGATCAAGTACACTGCCACAAATGTCCCCTGCCTTGTCCACCTCATCTGTAGAGTTTTGCAAAAAAAAGTGTGAATGGAACAGAGATTTGTGTGAAAACAGGTAAACATTGCTTTTGTGTTGGGGTACATAGTCTTGCTCCTGGGATTTGGCAAAATTGCTTTGTCTATATTGATCATTAAACCTGTTATTATGTGTTAATGGTTGTGAAAGACTGTAATCATCCACCAAGATGTGAACACTGATAACAGCCTAAAATTCTCAGTTCAGCCAATACCACAGGCATGCGCTTTACCCTGATTATAACACAGGACACTTTGACATCAGATAAACAATTGCAAATGGCAACAATCAAAAAAGAATTTGCCACAGACATTACCATCAGCAGTGAATCAATGTGCACTGCAAAACATGGCACAACATTAAGTAGACTTTCCCCAGATCACAGCTCTACTAACCATTTTTATTTAATCCAGTCAATACTACATACATTTTTAAAGCAGGGTTGCTACATTTGCAAGCTAATGTTACCTGCTTTTGTAGCTGGTATAGAACTAACTTTAACTAGCTAGCACTTAGCAACTTCAATCCACATCAGGCTCCACTGACCAGAGGATCCGGTTTCCTAGGTAATTAGACAGAAACAATAAGGTTCAAACAAATAAGGTAAATCCGGCTAATCCGTTCTAGTGGAAATTTGTAAAACTCAATGAGTGCAGATGATGTCATCAAATGTGAAATGTGTTTTTGCCGAGCCCTAACGTAGGGTGGCCAGACAGTCCAGTATTCCAGTCCGATTTCAGTTGTCCCGACGGACGACAAACATCTTCACCTGTGTGACACACACCTTGTTAACTTTTTTAAAATCAATGCCAAAATTTCACAATTTCTGCCAGGGTATGCAAACTTATGAGCTGTATGAACTGTAGGTGACTTATTTCAAAACAAATCCATCTCTAGGAAAGGGTCATCAATCTATCTCTTTGAATCCATAGAGATAGATAGGCTTTTATCAGAATAAGTCATCTAGCCAACTCAATAAATCCATAGAGATAGATGGATGACCAATTTATAGAGATACATAGATTTATAGAGATACATAGAAAGTCATCAATCTAGCTCTATTAATCCTGCACCTCTATGAACTGGTTATCTATTTATGTACATAAATCCATAGAGATAGATAGATTACTTTTTCCGATAGTAAATTATCTCAATGAATTGATCATCTATCTATCTCTATGGGTTCATGGACATAATAGATTTATCGATACAAAATTATAATGCTGTATGTATAAAAAAACACTCAAAATTTCTAAAAGCATCAAATGACATTACATTCGTCCTTTTCTGTCAAGGCGAGGCAAGGTAAAGTGATGTTGAAGTTACTCCATTTTTGGAAGGTCTCGCCCTCGCATAACAATGAATAGCCAATCCATTTCACAGATACTAGAGAGACATTCTTTGTTGGCCAATCAGAGATGATGTTTACCACACACGAATAGCTGCTCGCAAGTAATACAAGGGTTCCCGAGTGTTTTTTGCACTCTTGACCTTGAGACTAACGCATAATCTTACTGCAGTGAAATACATTTTTCACTTTGAAAATAGCATCTAGATATTCAGTACGGCAAGCATTTGATTTGGTCTTGCTTCCCACTCCGGACTGAAGCAAAAATTGCCTTAGACTCTGGAGGATTTTAAAGTTTTTGGATTAGCAGACTTGAGTTAACGGATGTTAAATGTAATGGAAGTTAATTAGTCTGATAATGATTTTCACAGTTAACTTAAATGTCAAATCATTAACGAAAATGTTAACTAAGTTTATTAACAATTAACGGATAAATGGTTTGGTGCCCTATTCCATAGAGATAGATGATCAGTATTTTTGTCATCGGAACAATTAATACCTCTTTCTCTATGAATTCATGTAGACAGATTGATAACTCATTCTGAAAGAATTCTGTCTCTATTAATTGGTCATCTATCTCTATGGATTCATGGAGAGAGATGACCAATTCATAGAGATACATAGATTTCTTTCGGAATAAGTCATCTATCTCTCTGCATCCATAGAGATAGATAGATGACCACTTCCTAGGGATACATAGATTTCAATCAAAATTATGTAATCTATCTAGCTCTATGGATTCATAGAGATAGATAGTTGACCAATTAATTCAGATAGCTTGATGACTCATTCTGATAGAATCTCTATTAATTGGTTATCTATTTATCTCTATGGATTCAAAGAGATTGATGGATGACCAATTTCAAAAGGCAGATTTATATCTGAAAAAGTAATCAAGCTATCCATACAAATCCATAGAGACAAAATCCATAGAGATAAATAGATGACCTATTCCTAGAGTTAGATAGATTACTGTCAGTATTGGTCATCTATCAAACTTTATGAATCAGTAGAGATAGATAGAGGGCAATTTAGTAGAGGTAGTTAGACTTTTATCAGAATGAGTCATCAATCTGTCTTCATGAATAGAAAAAATTGATTAATTATTCCGATAATAAACAAAAATATTGATCATCTATCTATCTCTATGGATACTTATTTAGATTGATATCAATGTATCTATATGAATTAGTCATATAGCTATCCTTATGGATGCATAGAGATAGATACGTGACTTATTCCTAAAGTAGTAATAGTGATAGATATACATTTATCAGAATAAGTCATCTCTCTATCTCTATGGATTCATACAGATAGACAGGTGACATATTTAGATTGAAATCTATGTATATCCATGAAGTGATCATCTAACTATTTCTGTGGATGCTTAGAGAAAATAATGTTTTATTTATTATTGCTGCCTTTTTCAACTGTTATTTCTTGCAAAACCTACTTTCTTCATTTTTTTCTGGTTAAATTCAAATAAAATATAATGTTAATAAATAGACCATGTTTTTATGTTTTGAAAGACAAAAGATGACATTCATTTGCCATTAGAAAACATTACAAAATATTTATTATGAATTAATGTGATATATCCATTATATAATATATATTTAAGAGGCAGATGTAATAACAGACATACATATGGATTATTCAAAAACAGCACAAAAACTTAACAGTAAATTTAAAGTATTTTAGAGCAAAAAATTTGCCATTTAATTGTCCATTAACTCATTAATTGCTTAAAATATCTGAATAGGTTTTTTTTTAACCACGACATTTTCAGTAGGCCTATATAAAATACAAACATTGCTCTAATGAATTCTTAGCCTGCAGGAGAAATTATTTTACAACATGGATTTCAGTGATACAGTCTACTCAGGATTAAAGTGTCCTGTCTTCCCACTTGATAGAGAGGTGCTGTCTGAAATTTTGGGATGTTTCGTTTTTAATCTGTGGTCCTCAACTGTGGTCACTCAAAGATGGTAAATCATGCTACAATCCTTCTGCTCTAGATAAAAATAATATTGCCTTAATTGTAATATTTGGTTGTGAATTATCTCACTCCCTAATAAAATTTCACACCATTTAAATCAGTAAATGATCCCTCCCTAGCTATCTAGTTACTGAGATAGACACACTATCTTAATCTACATCCTCTGACATGAACAGGTAGCTTTACTTCTTGGTTGTTGACATTCTGCCCCTAAATTTGGAGCAACTGATATGATATGACGACTAAGACGTTCTTATTAATCTGGAGATTCACATGCTTTTGCCCACAAAGAAACTGCATGTTGGATACATTTGTTTAGTAAAGAAATTAATGTAGTTTTGTCTTAATTGTTGAAATAGATTCACTAATATTAGTGCTAGTTTTAGCACTTCTGTTTTCAGATTTGTATCTATCTAGGTCCACATTCTACACAGAAATACAGAACATAGTAAAGGTTTCACAAACTTCCACTCACCTCTGTATAGACTAACAGATCCACTTTACTGAATTAGTCTGTATTGTAATCTGTATCACTGTATTGTATTGTATTGTACTGTACACTAAGTTAATACTGCAATGTGCTAAACAGCGGTGTCCAAACTTGTGTGACGTAAATGTTGTTGGATCTTTTAAATGTTCAGACATACTTTTGTAAGGTTTTTTTCAACATTATTTATTTTACTGTGTCCCTTGTTACAATGGGGATTGTTCGACTGTGACAAGCAACCCTAACATCAATCAATCACATTCATTTTATAGTTCTTTTTCCATCAGCAATTGTTGCAAAGTGCGAAATAGAGATATCCAGCCTAAAAACCCCAAAAGAGCAAGCAATATAATGTGGGAGTACAGTGGCTGGGAAAAACTCACATGAAAAGCAGGAACATAAGAGGAAATGTGCAGTGAGAAATAAAACAGATAGCTACAGTATGTTGAAAGAGAGTACCAGTGCCAGTCCACCTGACTGCTAGAAATGCTCTTAGCCAAGCTATTGCCATTGAGGCCAGCCCTCATTCTCACTCAGCATTTCATCAGAATATCCAGTGCTTAGTACAGCAAGCATTTAATTGTTTATGCCTTTCACGATTACTTATAAATGCAAGGAGGGATTTTCCCCTCTGACAAAGACAACAATAAAGCACATAAATACACTGAACTCTGCAATTGATAAGCGTGTTGCTCTCTCATACACTCTTGACCCTACTGTAATAGTGAGGAAAACACCTGGTGCACCTGTCACATTAGATTAATATTTGGAGCAAACAAGCATGGTCTGTTACCCAAGTGTAGTTTTAATGATTGTGATGATAATGCTCTTATTAATAAGAAATAGATGTGACAGTATTTACAATATTCATTCATATTAACACTGTAAATATTGAGAAGCTATTTTAATATTATTGAAAACAACAAATTTGTGATGTTAATTCAGATGATAATAATAATACCTTTTATTAATAATATTGTCAATAAAAAATAAAAATAAATTGTTGTAATATGGCTAGGGTTGGTTTGTCATTATGTAAAAGTGGGTAACCTTACAGTTTGAAAACCGTTGCATTAAAGGACACATATTCATCTTAAAATTATTTCACAGCTCCTCCTCCCCAACTACCCCTTTAAGGTCGGCTTGGCAAATATTTTTTATCCAGATACATCAGAAAACGAACAAAGCCAGACAGCTGTGTACACATCGGTGTCCTCTCCACAATGTCATAGTGATTGAGAAAGAATATTGTTAATTAATATTATTTTTTCTGACTGGTCAGAGATTTCCTGTTAGACATTTATTTGTCGGTTCACCAACATGAAAGGCATTCTGGATAAAGTTATAGCCACAGTTTTCCAGTCCATCACTAATCCCAGGACTTCATGGGAAAGTGTTTTAGACCCACTAACACTAATATCAGAAGAACACACAACAAGACAATTGAGGAGGAAAACTAGAACACAGGAAATTGATGTCAGTCTTGTAATCAAACTTCAGTCCAGCCTGACCACACTATGATCTCACATAAAGTAAAAAGCACCTCACCATGTTTTAGACATACAAGACAAATGTGACTAGCATATCTCTTCCCTTCTCACATTAGGTGTTAACATGTCGAGCCCAACTAGTGAATAGAGATAATGTGCGACAGGCAGAATAATGGGGTAAATAAGGAGCCCTTTGAGGACAGTGAAAGTAAATACATTTCTTACCTAGATGAAGGCTGTATATGTCTGCCTTCCACACTTGACAGCCATGCCTGACAATCAGTGCTGGCTCTAGCCTTTTTGGAGGCCCTAAGCAAAATTTTATTTGGGGCACTCTCTCCCCTAGCAGTTGGTGGCTCCCTAGCGGTTGGGGGCCCTAAGTGACCGCTTATGTTGCTTATGCCTAGAACCAGCACTGGATATAAACATCCATCACTCCCTTTCTTGGTTTGATCTCTGTGAAAAATGTGTTGATGATGGACTGTCATTTCTGTTGACTTATTTGAGATGTTCTTGCCAGAATATGGAGACAGATTCATATATCAATCTCTATGAATCCATAGAGATAAATAGATGACCAATTAAAACAGATAGAGTTCTAGCAGAATGAATCATCTGTCTATATAAATTCAAAGAGTCTATCTTCTGAATGAATTGGTCATCTATCTCTATGGATCGATAAAATAAAATGAAAAAAATAAAATTAAAGTTTATTCACGTGCACTTGGTACATCAGGTATGAACAGTACAGTGAAAGGTAAAGTGGCTTTGCAGCAAGATACATAATACAGTTGTGCTCAAAATTTGCATACCTTTGGGGAATTGGTAATATATGTACCATTTGTAAAGAAAACATGTGTGAGCAAAACGTCTTTTATTTCTTATGGGATTCACATTCAACTGTAGGTCATAACAGAATGGCACAATCATAAAACAAAACATCGCAAAAAAGAAAAACATGAACTGACCCCTGTTCAAAAGTCTGCATACCCTTAGTTCTTAATACGGTGTATTGCCCCCTTTAGCATCAATGACAGCGTGCAGTCTTTTGTAATAGTTGTCTATGAGGCCCCAAATTCTTGCAGGTGGTATAGGTGCCACGTCGTCTTGGCAGAATGCCTCCAGGTCATGCAAAGTCTTTGGTCGTCTTGCATGAACCGCACATTTGAGATCTCCCCAGAGTGGCTCAATGATTTTAAGGTCAGGAGACTGTGATGGCCACTCCAGAACCTTCACCTTTTTCTGCTGTAACCACTGGAGGGTCAACTTGGCCTTGTGCTTAGGGTCATTGTCGTGCTGGAAAGTCCGAGAGCGTCCCATGCACAGCTTTCGTGCAGAAGAATGCAAATTGTCTGCCAGTATTTTCTGATAACATGCATTCATATTGCCATCAATTTTCACAAGATTCCCCATGCCTTTAGAGCTCATACCCCCCCCAACACATCAGTGAGCCACTAACATGCTTCAAAATGGGGATGGTATTCTGTTCACTATAGGCCTTGTTGACCCTTCTCCAAACATAGTGCTTATGGTTGTGACCATAAAGCTCTATTTAGGTCTCGTCACTCCAAATGTGCCAGAAGCTGTGAGGCGTGTCAAGGTGTTGTCGGGCATATTGTAACCGGGCTTTTTTGTGGCTTTGAAGCAGTAAAGGCTTCTTTCTGGCAACTTGACTGTGCAGCTCATTTTTGTTCAAGTATCGTCGTATTGTGCTCCTTGAAACAACCACACCGTCTTTTTCCAGAGCAGCCTGTATTTCTCCTAAGGTTACCTGTGGGTTTTTCTTTGTATCCCGAACAATTCTTCTGGCAGTTTTGGCTGAAATCTTTCTTGGTCTACCTGACCTTGGCTTGGTATCAAGAGATCCCCAAAATGTCCACTTCTTAACAAACTCATTGACTATTTATACCCAGACACTAATTGCAATTTAAAAAGCCACAGGTGTGGGAAATTCACCTTTAATTGCCATTTTCACCTGTGTGTGTCATCTTGTGTGTCTGTAACAAGGCCAAACATTCAAGGGTATGTAAACTTTTGATCAGGGCCATTTGGGTGATTTCTGTTATCGTTATGATTTAAAAAGGATCCAAACAACTGTGATAATAAATGGCTTCTTATGATCACTATCCTTGTTTAAGTTTTACATACCAAATATTGTCATCGACTCTTTGTAGGGGATGTCAGACTACTGCTTTAGTCATGTGATGGCAACAGCTTTTCACCAAAGACTCTGTGTCACGCATGACGTCCTGGCAACACTATTGCATTATCATCTGCATAGTTGTTCATCAAATCCACATCTCACTGTTAGTCCTCTTGCTTCATATTCAACTTATGTTTGCTGGGGTGCAAAGTACCATTCTCCTTGTAGGACTGGTGGAGAAAAGACATTTGCTGCTGATGCTGAAAGAAATTCAAGAGAAAACAGTTTAGAATAAAGCTTAGGCTTACCCAGTTTACTGTTGACATGACAAATGAATGCCTCACTTTTTTAATAGCTGGTCATAATCACACACACACACACCTGACTGAATGACAGGTCAATTTGGAAGCAAATTATTAAACTTAGTGACATGCTCACTTTTGTGTAGACAGTGTAAACATAGCAATAGCTGGTAATAATCTCTCTCACACACACACACACACACACACACACACACACACGCACACCATGGAGATCTATCCATCTCCATGGATTCATAAAATGTATTATTATTATCATCTGAATGAACAATGTAAATTTGTCATCAGTCATTAAAATGAATAAGCTTGGGTAACAGACCAAGCTTATTTGCTCCAAATATTCATTGATTGATGTTAGGGTTGCTTGTCACAGTCGGACAATCCCCATTGTAACAAGGGACCCAGTAAACTAAATAATGTTGAAAAAACCCTTACAAAAATAGGTCTGGACAAAAGATCCTCTTTGTCTCACAAGTTTGGACATCATAGTATAGCACATTGCGGTATTAACATAGCTTACAGTGAAATACAATACTGTGATACAGATTACAATACAGATTTATTCAGTATATTACATCTGTGAGTGTATAACAGTGGTTAGTGGAAGTTTGTGAAACATTTACCATGTTCTGTATTTCTGTGTAGAATGTTAACCTAGAATGTTTTCAGATTTGTATCTAAGTGGTAAAACTAATAAAGTGAATCTATTTAAACAATTAAGACAAAAATATGTTTTCATTTCTTTATTGAACAAATGTATCCAACATACAGTTTCCTTGTGGGCAGAAGCATGTGAACTGGTATATTAATAAGACCTTCTTATTTGTGACATTTTAACACTAGTTGAAGTGTTTTATGTACCAACGATTAGTATTTAAAAATCATAAAAGCTAGCATGATTTGCTTAGTTACCAACATACTATACTAGTTAGCTAAACACGCAACGCAACTGGGCATATATGAGGTCCCACAGTTTATAGTGCATGTCAGTACAAAAGCCAAACTATTTCTGCATGGAAGGTCTCCAAGAAACCTGTAGCCTCCATATTAACTGATATGCATTCCAGGTGACTACCTCATGAAGCTGGTTCAGAGAATACAGTGTGCAAAGCCGTTGTCAAGGCAAAGGGTGGCTACCTTTCAGAATCTACAATGTTACATTTATTTTGATGTGTTTGCCACATTTTTGGTTGCTACACGATTTCAACATTTCAGGTTGCTTCATAATTTTATTCTACAATGTGGAAAAAACTAAAATTAAAGAAATACCCTTGAATGAATAGGTATGTTTGAACATTTGATTGGTACTGTATATTATATGTTCATGTGAAGTACATGCATAATGTTTGATACAATTCTGTTCTCTATCATTAAAAAACTTTTACTATCAATTTGCTGATTGTTCCAAATTGATCATCACTCAACCGTTTTGTGAAAATGCTGTATATATTTTACATTGTTTTGCCCATTTATGTTCAAATTGAACCTAGAATCACTACCCTAAGGCCCTAGATTTGTATGTGACCACAGTGGGATTCAAACCCACAACATTGGTGTTGCAAGTGTGAGCCACAAAAGACCACCACACAATACAACACTATAAAATACAGGACATGATCCATAGTAGCAACCATAACTGGTAACAATATAAAATGGGGTGAGACCATTGGTAATAATTTAGCAGTAATGTTATACATATTTTTGTGTGAACTTGAACAGATTAATGGGATTGATGGCTCAAATAGAGAAATTATTGGGATTGATAGAGAAATTATTGTTATTATTCACCCTTATTAGGAAAACTCTGATGCAAACAGAGGGTTGGTTATGAAAATAGTACAAATTTTGCATTTGTGGATGCAGCGACGTTCTGTGTTCATAGTCAATCGTTTTCAGAAGTGTTCCTGAGCCCATGCAGTGATTTCCACTACAGAACCATGTCTGTTTTTAATGCAGTGCCGTCTGAGGTCACAGCCATCCAATATTGTTTTCAGCCTTGTCCCTTGCATCCAGAGATTTCTCAGCTTGGACCACTTCCCTTTTAATTATATTGTGTACTGTAGATAATGAGATCCCAAACTCTTTGCAATTTTTCTTTGAGAAACATTATTCTTAAATTGTTGCACTATTTGCCCGCGCAGTCTTTCACAGAGTGGTGAACCCCTCCCATTCTCACTTCTAACAGTCACATCCTCTCTGGAATGATCTTTTAATGCACAATCATGTTACTGACTTGTTGCCATTTGACCTAATTAGTTGTGGGATTTTCAACCAGGTTTCGTTTTTCAGAATAACACTACTTTTCCAGTCTTTTGTTGTCTCTGTCCCAACTTTTTTGAAACATGTTGCTGGCTTCAAATTCGAAGTGGGCATATATTTTTCAAGAAACAGTTAAATGTCTCAGTTTCAACATTTGATACATTGGTAATATTATTTTCTATAGAATATAAGGTTTACATGACTTGCACATCATTGCATTCTGTTTTTATTTACATTTTACGCGGCGTCCCAACTTTTTTGGAAATGGGGTTGTACATATAATTCATAACATACATACATGTTAATGCTTTCAGATAGTTATGTGTATGTCCCCAATAGTGTGGCAATATCAAATGGTCTCGTGTGAACAATTTGCATGCATTTATTATTAGGATTTCCTAATAGTTCCTGCATTTCACCAATACGTTTATTTGACAGTTCAACAAGACTTATTTTTCTGAAAGCATTTAAGAAACTTTTCAAACATGATTTTCTTTTTTTGTATAAACATTATGATTTTGGTTGAAGGATTTGATCAAGGCTTGCCTCATGCATAGGCTGCTACAGTGTTGCCAATGCAAACATTATCATTAGATTTAACACATTTTTAGACCCTGACATAGATTTTTGTGTAATAGACAGAGATGAATGAGCAAATAAAGGATGGAAAATTCTCCATGTTGTATGAGACGCCAGAGACATTCATTAAATCAAGATTGTCTGTAGACAAACTACACACAGGGATTCATTGCTAAGTACATTTTGAATTGGTAAAGCATCCCAGATCAGCAGATGTTGCTGTTGCTTTTTAATGTTGCTTTTGCCCTGATTCATTTTAATTGTTAAGTTTCTGTTTACAGGAGTTTTGTTCGGCTCCACATTTCCTGGAAGGCTCCAGTCAAAGAAAATTCCTCCGCTCTCAACAACATATAAACATCAGCACCTGAAGTTGGCTAAAAGTCATTAGACCTTTGATTAGAACCAGGTACAATGGTCAGAGTTCTTGTCTTCATGAGTAGAGGCTTTGTTCTGGCAAGACATCCAAATAGCTTGTTGGAGTATAGGTGACGTCTAATTGCCCTAATAGTGGATATAAGAATTTCTCGTGTCATTTCATTTATGACTTCTTTGACCATCCTTGATAGATGAGCAAGGGTGTTTGGCATAAGTGTACCTCAGGGAAACAAGAAGTCATGCATGTCCACTTAAGGCTTACTAAATTATATTACATTTAGTTCACACAAATTCCTATGGGTGCATATAATCTTGATATATTCTTGAGAAAAATATTTCTTCATTAAGAATGTGTTGTTTCTTTGACCAATTTCATCTCAATCAAAAGGTGAGCTTTTTCCTCATATGGAGTGGATGAACAACATTAAGAATTTCTAATTTTCCCCAATGGTGGCTATAATTGTGGAGGTTACTGTATTTCTCACTGACAACGTCATGTTATATTTTGGTCTGCTGCTCTGAGAGCAGCTGTGGGCTGCAGCAGGTCGCTATAGTGGAATCCCTCTGGTAACACAACCACCTGTGGTTCACCTTTCAGGTTGAAAATGTCAGATGCCACTCTCTTGGAAGCCAGGTGCAGCGATTTCAGCTTCGATCCCTTCCCTTAATAAATAGCAAACGATCAAAGAAACAATCCTGCAAGTATGTGCTTTCTAAAGTACCACATCTTGCTGTGGGCAAATCAAGCAGCTCGAGTCTGAGAGCTCCAATAAAGATTGATGTGATTAGTTGCAGAAGGGCCACTCATTGGGGTGACCCCCTCCCTAACAATAATAATTAGGACACATAAAATGTTAAAAGAATCATAATATTATGTTTAGATATACAATTTTACTATAAGGCCCATTTATAATATACATCCTGTCACAAATGGTGTAGTGGCAGAGAGGAAGGAACCAGGTGCAGGCAATGTGGCAGTCAATGTATAGAATTTAATAAACAATAACACCGAGCGCTTAACACAAACTAAATGAAAAAACAAAGGCACTAACAAACTGAAACCACTCACCACATACATGAACAAACGTTGGCAAGGAACAATGACCGACAAATGAGGGGAGCAGAGGAGAAACATTTAAACACATACTGATGACTTAATTGGGACCTGGTGTGAGTGACAATTGGAGACAAGACAAATGGAGTCCGGGGTGAGTTCATGAACCATGGGAAACCGGGAAAAGCGGGAGATGACGGAGCTGTCCGTCACCTCACCGTCACACATCCACAAAATAACACAAATCTGTAGGACAGTCCAAGCATAATTGTTTTAGGCAGCATGAAGGATTAAGAGATTACATATATTTGAATACTAAATTATCAAATGCAAGACATGTTGGGTATAATTCCTCCAAATATCTCCACCCTTAAATATTAGCAAATTTCTTGCAAAGGAATGACAAAGATTCATTGCAATACAACATGTGCTTGCAGGCATGTATACAAAAATAAATACACAAATATCTTGCTAATTTGAATGTCCTTTTGTCCAAGGGTTCCTGAGCTTTTTACAACGGAACCCCATACTTTACATTTGTGCCCCCTGTTTTCCATTTGACAGGTAACTGACTCTAATGTTCAGTTGTGTTGGAAGGACAGCTCTGGTGTGCGATTGAGATCAAATTTAAAGTATTCATATTACAGGGACATATTGCAGAATGTATGCATTATTATATCATAAAACATCTATAATATATCTGTAGTAATATTGGAATGTGTTTCACACTATTTATTCACCATAAATTAATTTGGGTACACACAAATGCAGAATACGTTTTTATTGGTCAAATGGAAAAGCTGCACTCATTCTCCACTGATGTCAATTTGATCACCTCTTCTCAAATAAACTGCAGCTACAGAAATGCAAAATCCCTCGGTGGCTGACATTCATTTTACCAAATTTCTGTTCAAGAGAGAAAACGTGCTCTGAAAATTAGCCAAATTTTGTTTTAATAGCTTTTGTAAGTTTGTCAACCAAAAGTGAAAGTGAGTATAGTGAGCGCACTATAAGGGGAATGTTGGTTTGAATGCAAACTGTAATTGCTGTAGTTCAGCAACTTCCACAAGGTAAATAATAGATATCTCTTTCAAGTTAGCATTGTGAGTGAGGATTTAATAACAAAGCCTAATATAATAATAAGATTCAAATAATAAACGTAATTTCTCTGGACACATTTTTTGAAAAAGGTAAAACAGAATAAATATTGTATATATCAGTGTATACTTTTTTACTCCTTAAATCAGGTAGCAATAGAAATGGATTTAGTCAAACTTGATTAAATATGTTGATTAATATTTTGATCCCAATTTTTGTTAACAAAGTGAACACCGTAAAAACAAATGGCAAAGTTTGTTTGAATACGTATTTCAAAAATATGTAACAGAAATACTGCCCATCTTTGCTCACCCCATTAGGACTTAGGAGGACACTCTGACAGGAAAGTCAAGGGGCAGTTCTGCATGAGAGAGTTGTAGACATTGTCAAAGCGACCTATCTGCTCCTCTGTGAAGGTATTTTTCCAGTCACCGATTTTACCTGCAAACAAAACAAGACATTACAATGGCTAGCTTCTTTGCACACCAATATATTAAAGCAGGGGAGGCCTTTGAAACCCTCTTTTGACAGTGACTGACACATGAAACTCAGTATGGTGCCACGTAAACTCCTGTTCATTAGAACCTCACCTTTCCTCATGAAGTGACCTTTGCTGTGGTCCATGATCTCATTTGGGATCAGAGTGTAGTTCACCATTGTGTTATCTCTCATGCTGGCGAAGCTGCAGTGCCTCATGGACTGGGTTAAATCCTCTTCCACCAGGGGGCACTCCAGGAAAGAGCTGATCCTCTCCATACAGTCTTGCAAGTCCTGAGGGAAGTCAATGCTCCAACAAATATGGACACTGGACAGAGTGGGTTGTTTTTACAGAAGACTAATTTGATCATCTATGTCTATCTAAATTTGTGGTTAACTAAGAAACCAAACGCTTATTATGCTTGTTAAAGTGAATATCTGCAATGCAAGCAGTAATTCATGTTTTTAGGGTTAACACTGCCTTGCTCAGGGACAAAATGAAAGATTTGTCACCTTATCAGCTCAAGGATTCAATCAAGGAACTACTAGCCCAGCCTGCCAGCCTCACTGATCACCCTGGGCATCTGTTCTGAAGATCAAGCATCATTTCACTTAAAATACCATCTCACACAAGTGTAATTCTAATGTGTGAGTCGTATTTTCATGTTTCTTATTTAGGTATGAAGGCTATACTATTCCTGCTATTAACACTTTGTCTTACACTCATGAGACTAACACAACTGCGGTGATACAGATGTTGTTTTATGATGTCCTTATAAGGAAATGTCTTCCATAATGTTAGGGGTAAAACAAACTGCTATAACGAAGGACCTCATGAACTTAAGCATTACTATAAAGAAATGGAATGGAATAATTGTTGATGATTTTATGACAACAATAAAAGCAATAACAGATTCAAGTTTACTCTTACCAGCCACATCTCTTCATAAGAGACATGGAAAAAATTGGCCAAGACTCTTGCTTGACTGGTCCAGCCTTTCACATGATCAAACCAAGACCCATAATTCACTGCAAAAAGGTAAAGTATGAATAAGATCTGACTGTCAATAAGAGGAACTGTTAAAGATACCCATCATTGCAGTCAACTCACCTTTACCCTCCAGAAATTGATCCAGAAACTCTTCAAATGAGTTGGGCTCTGGGAGAAAATTGGCCATTTTATGGAAGTAGTAATATGACACAGCAACATCTTTGGGGTTTCTGGTGATGTAGATGACCTAAGAGATGTTGTTTGAAAAAGTCTCACAAACCATGTTCCCTTTCAGAGCTTTCATATAAGTAATGTAATATCTGTGTATATATATATATATATATATATATATATATATATATATATATATATATATGTATATGTATATGTATATATATATATGTATATATATATATCACAACAGGTGTGAGAAAAATAGGTACCGTTAAATATTAAAGAGGAAGTTCACCCATATTTACATGTTGTACATTTCCCCCTTTCTCTACTTATATTTGTTTTGTATTTTGTTGGATTAAATAGAAAATTGGTTGTTACTGGCAACTGACTACAATGCAATACATAGTTTGCACAACGTAATTCACAGAACATCTAAATCTCTTTCTGGATGTCTCTGCAAGGTCCAAGTTGTATCTTTTTGTTGTTGGTTAACAGCATCATTCAACCCAAAATGTTTGCTTAGAGGTAAATATATAAAATGTAAGCGCAGACATCCAGAACAATGCGGTGGTGTCATATGAATGGATTTTGAATGTTTCAGAGGGTTTTATAATATGCTTATTTTTCCTATACAATGTAACATAGAAAATATGTGTCTGGGTTTTGAAAAAATAATATCTTATCCTTAACAATCTCATCATGTAGCCTAGGGTAGCCTACTGGCACTGTATTTGTGCACAGTTGTCTTGAGAGCAGATGCCCGAGACAGCCCACATTCTACCTTAGCCTTGGAGTCCTGGAGGGCATTGGCCAGCAGGTGGTAGGGCAGGTGAGTGGTGATGACTCTGTGGCCTTGTGAAGCCCCCAGCACCTCTGGACTGTAATACTGTTCCAGCCAGGGGGCTCGGGTCCAGTTGGGAACAGTTATGGAAAGATGTGGGTCCCCTCCGTTTTTCACTAAAGTGACAATCTCTTGCATCCACGTGGTCCCTGTATCCAGTGATCGGAGTGGTTAACAAACTAAAATTGGTGGGGAAAAGGGAAGAGCAAGAGAACTGTACACCTAATACTGTGTCTTTGTCTAATCCTAACACTGAGCCAGGCTCTGTGAACACAATTATTCAATGACAAGTGAAACAGATAACAGAAGCGTTCTCATCAAGCAACAGAAACAATGATCTATAGTTAATGCATTGGCAGTCTGCTTCTACTGCAAAGTGCGTGAAGAGGAATAGGTATTTATCCCGTTGCTAGTGTTGCTGCATGTGTAACGTGTTGTGACATTGAGCATAGGTGTGACAGAAGTGTCTTTCCCTGTCCTGTTCTCACCTGATTTGGGATAGGTGGCGATGACAGTGTCCGTGTCCTGGAATGGGAAGTGAATGGCGTAGTTCAGGGAGTCCTGGGTGTGCAAGTGCCCGGGGAATGAGATGTTGTGGAAGGTCTCCATCACATCCAGCCTGGCCATGTCTGTCTGTATGAGAAGAGAAGTGTGAGAACATTTGAAATGCTGCTCAGCTTAAGTAACTATCAGTAACAGGAACTATAAAAAGGACCCGTGGGAATTAACTAAGTGGGTGTAGCTGTATAATTTTTTTAGATGCAGCTAATATAAAAACAATGCTTCATCTTTTAATAGAATTAGTAGCCATGTATTACTCTGATTGTGTGCAGACTCTCTAGTTTCTGTACTGTACAGGGAACTCAAATCAAAGGGAATTGGCGTTGATGAGACAATGAGATACTGCAAAAACGTTTCATGACTGCTCTAAACTATAGGAACACCTGTTTTTACAGTGACACTTGGAAAGAACCTTAGCTTCCCAGTAGGAGTCAAAAACACATCAAGGAACAGATAAGTGGACATGAACCATGGCAAATCTGAACATGAAATATTACTGAACAAACTGTCTTTCTGAAAGTAGAGTTTTACTGCAACTCAGACCAATCTGACAATACGACCAGTGACTGTATAAATGGGGTCCTTGAACAAATCAACTAATTAATCATTTATTCAGTCATTTTCAGCAGCATTCAACATGAACCCTAACTCCTGAATGTACTAAAAAACAGATTTACCATTTATGATAACATTTCAGACATGAATGAACAAACGATTGTATTGGACTAGCAATTGGACTAGCAAACAGTTTTAGATCAGGGTGTTTTGATGGAATTATCAGATCTACAAAAGTGATGTTGTCTAGATGCATTACATAATATCTGTCTGACTGGAGACAATGGCTGGCCCATAGAAACCAACTTTTTTGAAATGTTGATCAATTTCCTTCCTGTATATTTACTTTGTGTAGCATTTATTAGGCAATTGAGCAGTAATTTTTTCTTCAGGACGCCCAAGGAATAAAGTTAAAGTTATCATACTTTATTGTACACTTCTGAATTTGCAATGCCTAGAAAATAGCTCCTTGTTGGGTGTCTTGCCAGAAATGAGATCAAGGTCTATAATTGTATAATTTCTTACTGTATTCGGCATATGGAAAGTAATAAATTTATTACTATAAAATATTCATTTAATATGCCACAGTTAATCTTGTAAAAGTAAAACAAGAGCTTACACTAAAAACGTTAATACTGTTGCAAAATAATTTGTATTTCAACGTAGAAACGAAAATTACATCACCTTTAAAAAAATATGATGTAATTGACTTTTAACGTTTGCTAAATTGCTTAAGTGGTTCCCTTCTGGAATAATTACAAGGCAATACTCACTGAAAACTCAGAAGAGTTTTTTTCATTAAGATCTTAATCCATGGGATGAGTTTCAGGTGTCCCTTTAAACACCAGCTATGTGACAGGCCTTTTTAGTAATAGATTTGTCCAGTTGAGGGTTGTGTGCAGGGCCAGCCCTAGCCTTTTGGGGGCCCTAAACAAAATGTGATTTGGGGGCCCCTTCTTCCGTATTGGTCCGGGGCACACTAGCGGACTGGGGCCCCCTAGAGGTCTGGAGCCCTAAGCGACCGCCTATGTTGCTTATGCCTAAGGCTGGCCCTGGTTGTGTGTGTATGTGGGACAGGATTATGGATTTGTCCAGTTCAGCATTGTGTGTGAACTACACAATACAGCCCCATTAATTTCAACTAAGCAATTATCACTATAGCTTCAAGACATAGTTGGCTGTTGACTAGGGTGACCAGACGTCCCGTATTTCAGTCCATTTTCAGGTGTTCCGACTTATTTAGAAAATATCATGTTTTGTCTCTTATTTTCACTTGTTCCTGCTTTTTGATTGGTCCGACCTACTGTCCATTCAAACGTGACAGGTTATCATGATTTGCCACGCATGTCAGTCTTAAAGTTCCTTATTTTATACAGTCTGACCATGATCCAATCACATTTTACTTCTCACAAGCCACGAAACCCTAGCACCTGTGCATGCGAAATCCCAATTCATTGTAACAACCATTAAGGTAATGTTGGGCTATTTGTTCAAGCAAATTTTGGATAAAAGTGCACAGCTTTATATGACAAACTCATTAAAGACAAGCGTACTGTGAGGAAGGCTGCCTCATGCGAAAAGTACAATAGGCCATCGGACTCCACACCCACCTAATCAAATTAGCAAAAGTAAGCAGGCAAAATTCTGTTACATTATTACAGTTGTTGCTGTGTACACTTGAAACGTAGGCTGTGTTACTTTTTAAGAGCATAAGGAGTTCATGTTATCCAGAGTGCAAACAGTCTTTTGTTGTTTCAATCCAATTCATAAATTTGTCACATATGCAATATTTTATTATGGTACAGCTTTTACAGTGGAAACTGTTCATCTTTCCCTTTTTCAGAGAAACGCATAATGTGTTGTTCTGAGTGAAA
>JACXGI010000975.1:32390-98891 GCA_016801175.1 Esox masquinongy
CTCCTCCACCTTCCGTTTGAGGATGCCCCACAGATGCTCAACAGGGTTTGGGTCTGGAGACATGCTTGGCCAGTCCATCACCTTTACCCTCAGCTTCTTTAGCAAGGCAGTGGTCGTCTTGGAGGTGTGTTTGGGGTCATTATCATGTAGGAATACTGCTCTGCGGCCCAGTCTCCAAAGGAAGGGGATCATGCTCTGCTTCAGTATGTCACAGTACGTTGGCATTCAAGGTTCCCTCAATGAACTATAGCTCCCCAGTGCCGGCAGCACTCATGCAGCCCCAGACCATGACACTCCCACCACCATGCTTGACTGTAGGCAAGACACACTTGTCTTTGTACTCCTCACCTGGTTGCCGCCACACACACTTGACACTATCTGAACCAAATAAGTTTATCTTGGTTCCAGTAATCCATGTCCTTAGTCTGCTTGTCTTTAGCAAACTGTTTGCAGGCTTTCTTGTGCATCATCTTTAGAAGAGGCTTCCTTCTGGGACGACAGCAATGCAGACCAATTTGATGCAGTGTGCGGCGTATGGTCTGAGCACTGACAGGCTGTCCCCCCGCCCCTTCAACCTCTGCAGCAATGTTGGCAGCGCTCATACGTATATTTCCCAAAGACAACCTCTGTATATGATGCTGAGCATGTGCACTCAACTTCTTTGGTCGACCATGGCGAG
This sequence comes from Esox masquinongy, assembly GCA_016801175.1. Classification (NCBI taxonomy): domain Eukaryota; kingdom Metazoa; phylum Chordata; class Actinopteri; order Esociformes; family Esocidae; genus Esox; species Esox masquinongy. The sequence goes on from JACXGI010000975.1 coordinate 33,070, forward strand.
GCCTGTTCTGAGTGAAACCTGTCCTGTTAAACCACTGTATGGTCTTGGCCACCGTGCTGCAGCTCAGTTTCAGGGTCTTGGCAATCTTCTTATAGCCTAGGCCATCTTTATGTAGAGCAACATTTATTTTTTTCAGATCCTCAGAGAGTTCTTTGCCATGAGGTGCCATGTTGAACTTCCAGTGACCAGTATAAGGGAGTGTGAGAGCGATGACACCAAATTTAACACACCTGCTCCCCATTCACACCTGAGACCTTGTAACACTAACGGGTCACATGACACCGGGGAGGGAAAATGGCTAATTGGGCACAATTTGCACATTTTCACTTAGGGGTGTACTCACTTTTGTTGCCAGCGGTTAAGACATTAATGGCTGTGTGTTGTTATTTTGCGGGAACAGCAAATTTACACTGTTATACAAGATGTACACTCACTACTTTACATTGTAGCAAAGTGTCATTTCTTCAGTGTTGTCACATGAAAAATATAATCAAATATTAGCAAAAATGTGAGGGGTGTACTCACTTTTGTGAGATACTGTACATATAACCATGCTATTTTCAACACTGGATTACTCATTTTAAAGCTATATGTAGAAATTCACTGTGATTTATATTAAACCTTTTAATATGAAACCTGCATGGGAACATTGTAAATGAGTGTGTCAATATATTAAACTATCATAAATATTTGACACGTCGGCACCATTCCCTATAAAAAAAAGCTCAGCCAGCCCGGCCTCAGGCTTCTGTTGTTTTTTGTTTACATTTACTTTTTGAACACGACCATACCTTCCAATCAGGGAGGATCGAGGATCAATTTCAGTGTTTTAAATTCTGGTCACCATATTTTCTCAGCGAAATATAGCTCCTTTAAGTGATAAAGTTGAGGTACTATTTGAGGAAATACAGTAATTATTTAATCATTGAATGCTCTAAAGCAGTTATCAAAACAGTGGGTTAGCTGGGGTAAGTGGAAAATGGAGCATTTCTGTCGGTGATGCGGTGATTCTCAACAGGGGCTGTAAGGAAGAACCAAGCGGCTAGCAGTGCTCTGGACAGTGAGATTGACGCATGCGCGATAAGATGGTTTAACCTGGCATCTAACCGGGGAGGTGGCCGCAAAGATCGTGCCAAGGCTAAAGAGGTATTAACAGTAAATTTAATATAAAGCATTGTACAAGTATTTTGCAGCAACATTTATTTTGTGTTTTTAAGTTAACAATTGTTTGTTTATAGGCATCACAAAATCCCACCGAATAACAGTGGCTGACCTTCTAAAGGTGCTGCATATTTTACATATATTTTACATTCATGATTACTGTTACATCCCCACAACTATGTGTCCTTATTGTGTCATACAGTATGTTTCCTCTGTTTTTCCCGCCTCTCCTGTTGCTTTACCGTTAGGAGTCCGCCACTGATTGGTCTTCAAGAGATGTGTGTTTTGTGGAGACAACTTACTGTAGTAAAAGTGTATTAATATGTGAATTGATTTTCTAATAAATTGTTGACATCATTGTTTGCTTCTTTTTTAATTACTTTAACTAATTTAATGGGGACAACTGGTTAGCTGGGAACTACTTCAGATACAGCCCATATTTGCACCAAAAAGATACAAAAATCTTCATTCAATCTGGAGATGGCTGAGTGCCGGCCTAGGACGTTGGCCCGGGTCCAATGCGAAAGGATGTTGGCCCGGGTCCAATCTACCAATCTGGCCCAGAACCTATGCAGTTCCAGTATGGAACTGATTCAGGTCTGGCCCACCTTTGGGCCAAATAACTATAAAATAATCTCATCTGTTCTGCAGCTGGCCCAGTGCCGGTCCAGAAGTGGAAAAATGGATCAGCGCCGGTATTGGCCCATTGTGCTAAAGGACACTGGCCCGGGTCAGTTTTACAGATCTGGCCCAGAACGTAGGGTGGCTCTGGGCCACATCTGGGCCATATGATTTTTGTTATCTGGGTGCACTTACAGTTGTGCTCATAAGTTTGCATAACCTGGCAGAAATTGTGAAATTTTGGCATTGATTTTGAAAATAGGACTGATCATGCAAAAAACTGTCTTTTATTTAAGGATGGTAATCATATGAAGCCATTTATTATCACATAGTTTTTTGGCTCCTTTTTAAATCATAATGATAACAGAAATCACCCAAATGGCCCTGATCAAAAGATTACATACCCTTGAATGTTTGGCCTTGTTACAGACACACAAGGTGACACACACAGGTGAAAATGGCAATTAAAGGTGAATCTCCCACACCTGTGACTTTTTAAATTGCACTTAGTGTCTGTGTATAAACAGTCAATGAGTTTGTTAGCTCTCACGTGGATGCACTGAGCAGGCTAGATACTGAGCCATGGGGAGCAGAAAAGAACTGTCAAATGACCTGCCTAACAAGATAATGGAACTTTATAAAGATGGAAACGGATATGAAAAGATATCAAAAGCATTGCAAATGCCAGTAGGTACTGTTCAATCACTTATTAAGAAGTGGAAAATTCGGGGATCTCTTGATACCAAGCCAAGGTCAGGTAGACCAAGAAAGATTTCAGCCAAAACTGCCAGAAGAATTGTTGGGGATACAAAGAAAAACCCACAGGTAACCTCAGGGGAAATATAGGCTGCTCTGGAAAAAGACGGTGTGGTTGTTTCAAGGAGCACAATACGATGATACTTGAACAAAAATGAGCTGCATGGTTGAGTTTCCAAAAAGAAGCCTTTACTGCACCAATGGCACAAAAAAGCCTGGTTACAATATGCCCGGCAACATCTTGACATGCCTCACAGCTTCTGGCACATTAATCTGGAGACCAGACCAAAATAGAGCTTTATGATCCCAACCATAAGCACTATGTTTGGAGAGGGGTCAACAAGGCCTATAATGAACAGAATACCATCCCCACTGTGAAGCATGGTGGTGGCTTACTGATGTTTTGGTGGTGTGTGAGCTCTAAAGGCACGGGGAATCTTGTGAAAATTGATGGCAAGATGAATGCAGGATGTTATCCGAAAATACTGGCATACAGTTTGCATTCTTCTGCACGAAAGCTGCGCATGGGACGCTCTTGGACTTTCCAGCACGACAATCAGTTCATTTTTTTCTTTGTTGCCATGTTTTGTTTTATGATGGTGCCCTTCTGTTATGACCTACAGTTGAATGTGAATCCCATAAGAAATAAAAGACATGTGTTTTGTCTGCTCACTCATGTTTTCTTTACAAATGGTACATATATTATCAATTCTCCAAGGGTATGCAAAATTTTGAGCCCAACTGCAACTACTTTGACCCTTTGCCATGACATTCCAAATTGAGCTCAGATTTATCCTGTGTCCTTTGATCATCCTTGATGTCTCTAGAACTTCACTGTAGTCCACAGTTTTTCATTAATTTTCAATAAATTGGCACATATTTCAAAAATGCTTGCTTTTTACCCTTATTGTGCTTTTTACCCTTTATACCCATTTTATTGGTTAAATTGTGTGTAAACACAATTTAACCAATAAAATGTGGGAAAAGGGAAGGGGCCTAAATACTTTCTGTACTGTACATATTAACCAATATGCTAGACTTTGTGTGCTCAACTTTCCAACCAAAGAAATTATGACAGAGGAACTGAGGAGGGGCAATAAACTCTATTTACTTTTGAGCCTGAATGACAAATAAACCCTGCGAGGTCTGAGGAGGAGCCGGGGTGGAACACAGCAAACTGTGAAATTTGGAGAATCAGAAAGCAAAGACAAACGCACTGTAAGCAGAGAAATTAAGTGAAAGATGTGGACTTAATGACAGAGTAAGAGAGAAAAGCATATTGGCTGTTGTGAAAAAGTCTGTTTGAGGTTCAGTACAGGCTAGGTCAGGTTCTTTGTTTGGGTTTAGTGATAGTGAGAGAATGCTATCTAGAGGGAGTTTACACTGGAGTGAGATTTTGTTGGTACTGTCTTGTGCTTTCACACTCTCTGTGGCACAGGATGACCACATGACCAACGCACTAAAGCTGATGTCGCAGACACCACTGATTGATGGGTAATTAATTTCATTTTTCTCCCTTCATGACTGTACAATGGGTGATTTTAATGTAATGTAAACCAAAATTCACATTTGTTGTATGATTGTATGGGGTTAATGACATAAACTACCAGTCAATGGTGTTTTGTACTGTGCATACTGCAGTGAACTTCCACATACACACCATTTTTATCCAAGAAGCAGTTCTGAGACATTTCGTACTATGTATTCATAATGCATGGGTGCGTGTTAGCAACACTGACTGCCCTGTATGAATATCATACTGTGATCTCTTTTACCTCTGCCCTACAGCCATAATGACCTGCCTTGGCAGATAAGGATGAAGTTCAACAACCAGCTGAATAAGGTGGATCTGTACACACTCCAAAATACACACACCAATATTCAGAAGATCAGGGAGGGACGACTGGCAGCACAGGTACACACACACACACACACACACACACACACACACACACACACACACACACGTACAAAAGAATAAGGATATGCCAAAGGTATATTGGAGAATGCGGTGCCTGGATTTACTTTACTAGATGATAAGAACAATAATGAACAAATATAATGTTTATTGTACCCATGCAGTTTTGGGCAGCATACGTGCCATGTGAGACTCAGTATAAAGATGCCGTCAGACAAACTCTGGAGCAGATTGATGTCATCCACAGAATGTGCAAGAAATACCCTGAGGCCTTTATGTTTGCAACCAGCAAGAAAGGTTAAACCGTCATTTATAAAGAAGGTTTAATAAAAAAGTTAGACAACAAATCTGTTTACAAGGATGAGACCCCAAATAGACATCAAATCGGTAATGTCTTCCAACTCTATCATGTCATTTCACTACAGATATCATGGATGCATTTGACCAGAAAAAAACTGCCAGTCTGATCGGGGTGGAAGGAGGACACTCTTTGGACAGCAGCCTGGGTACCCTGCGCACCATGTACCAGCTGGGAGTCCGGTACCTCACACTCACCCACAGCTGCAACACACCCTGGTGAGTAGGCGAGGCTCTGTCACGCTGATGACGACAGGGCCAGACACTGGTGTGGGGACTGGGTGAGGTGCCACATATTCAGGGTTCGAAATGAGGGGGTGCTGGGGGGTCCGAGACCCCCCATAGGTCTATAGGGACCCCCCAAAATATTTATTTTTTTAAGTTTGGGGGGTCCCACAAAAATGTATTTAAACCCTCATTAAAATCATCAATAATGACTGTGAAAATGATTGGTCTTCAAGGACGCTTTATAATCTGCAGCAATTATTTATTTATTCGCTGGTCTGAGGCTGTGATCGGGGTAACTTGGCTGGATAAGTGAGTCCGGTTGCCCAGCAATTCCTATTCAGCCTCACAGGTGGTTGGTGTGCTGCTCGCGCATGCACGGAACTGAAGGCAGCAAACCGCAAATACAATTAACTTGACATCTTTCTGACTGAAATCAACTACAATAAATGAATGAAAATACTGTAAGTACATGAAGTGCTTGATGTTGATCTCTCTATAATTGCTTATAGTACAATATAAGCTGATCCTCTATCAAACGTTGCATTTTCATTATGCAACCCAACATTATGTTTAGAAGAGTAATTTTGCCAATGTTACTTGCTAGCTAGCTGGGCGATATTGAAGCCAAATTAGTTGCTACTAGCTGACCGAACAGCTACAGTAATGTAGCAATACTAGTTGTTCATAGCTCGCTTTACCAACCTGCTTGCCCAGTCAGTGATGACGATTAATAACCAGGACGTACTGCAAGTTTGTGACTTGATTGACGTTAATATCATTTGAGCATGAATGTGTATGTACACGAGACTGAGAACTTGGTTAGCTACTGTAAAATTATTTTTCTGAACCTAGAATCGTGCATCATGGACATAGCAGGTAAATTCTGAAACAAGAAAAAGAACCAGGAAAGCCTAGTTCAGTCTGCCCGCGATTAGAAGGGACGAATGTTGTTGCCCTCGCAGGATTCAAACCTGAGTCTCCCATGTGACAGGCTGTCTTTAACCACTACACCACTAAGCTATACATGTGCTCAGTGTCGGGATTGCGTCTCGACATTAGATTATTTTGTAACACATTAACATCACGCCAAGTTTGGATATTTTGCTAGACACCATTAAGCGTTGTGTTAAACTAATATTTCTTATTAAGTTTATTTTCACCACAAATAGCATCTATGAACTGTATGACTTTTGCCACTGGCTGTTTTAACAGCTTATTAGCCAGTAATAGTCATACTAGTATCTACTAACTTACTACTTGGAATAGTCATAAGAATTGAGCAATTGCTAGCGAGACAGAAGATGAACTTTACACTGCCAAAGCAATTTCATTTCATGGCACAACAACATTCGTTTTTTTTTCATTCGTGAATGACATTGATACAATAACTATCAATATAGGTGACGATAACTGACATTTTCATCAAGTGAAAAGATGAGAGAATCGTGGAAACCCCTCCTCTTTTACTGCCCACAGGGTTATGATCTATATTACCCAACAAAGCATGCATGGATGCGTACTTCAAAAATGCACCAGAAATAGTTGCAGTAGAACCATAAACAGTTTTTAGTTTTATAGGCTTACTATGACGTAGCTACTGAAGGTTGTAGCCAGCAAAGTTTTTGGCTATCCTGAACAAATCCTTATGCATAATTTGTTTTGATTATGGCGAGGCTTGAACACCGGTCCCCTGCGTGGCAGTCCACATCTCCAACCACTACACTATTTAACAAGGGATACGCACTCACTCAGTAAGAGACATTCGCTCTTCTTAGCCGGCTCCGCTTATGCGGTCCGGCAAAAGGGTAAATTCTGCTATGGTAACATAGCTGATGAGGAAATTGTAGACATATTGGCTTAGTTAACACTAATTATTCTCAGATTTTATCATGAAAATTTAATTAATATAATTTAGCTGAATGTTTTAACATAGCAATTAATTAATTAGTTAATGAAACAATATTTTGCATCATAGAGTACAGTCAAAAAGGTCAGCTCAGCCCAGTTTAGCACAGTCAAGCCAAGTACAGCCCATCTCAACTCAGCCAGGCCAAGTACATAATATTTTAGCTCAAGCTGGTATTAATAAATAATATTAATAACTAATGTTTTTCTTTTTGTTTCTGAGAACTAGCTGAGCCAAACGAAAAAAAAACAATTTGCCTGACCAACTAATAGGATGAATGTGAAACACTGGGTCATGTCATTTGAACTGTCTTTAGTTATGTTAAAAGATCTTAGGGACTTTCAACAAGCGGGGCCGGCCAAGAAGAGCGAATGTCTCTTACTGAGTGAGTGAGTGCGTGACTACCCCTTGTTAAATAGCATAGTGGTTAGAGAAGCGGACTTCTGAACTATGGGTCCTGAGTTTGTATCTCCTCACAGGCGAAGCGAAGTATGAATTATTCCGTATAGACAAATACTTCTCTTGTTAAAAACATTAGCATTTAAATTATAGTAAGCCTGAAATAAAACAGTTTATGGTTATATTGCGACTGTTTCTGGTGGATTTTCGAAGTACGCATCTGTGCATGCGTTTTGGGTCAGGATAGACAAACATTTGCTGGCTTAACATACAGTAGTTACGTTACAGTAAACCTTAACTGAAACTGTATACGGTTATATTGCGACTGTTTCTGGCATGGAAAGGATCATCTTCAGTCTCGCTAGCAATCACTCAATTCTTATGATTATTCCTAGGAAGTTAGTAGATACTAGTAAGCCTATTACTGGCTAATAAGCTGTTAAAACGGCCAGTGGCAAAAGCAATACAGTTCATAGACGCTATGGTGGAGGTAAACTTAATAAGAAACGTTAGTCAGTTTAACACAATCCTCAATGGAGTTTAGCGACCGCTGAAACGTGTAATACCATGGTGTATTGGTTAAAGACAGTGCCTCTCATGTGGAAGACCTAAGTTCGAATCCATATTCGACCTGAGTTCGAATCTCGAAATGGCAGCTCTATTGCGGGCTGGCTGAACTAGGCTTGCCTTGTTTCAAATACATTCTTATTTCCTTCATAATCAACATAATCAACAACAGATAAACCATAATTCATAGGTTTTTCCTTGATTTCATTATCGTAAACTAAGTGGCTACACCCAATATCATGTGTTAACATTAAGTTAAATTTAATGGCTTGAATTCCTTTGTTATATGTTGTAGGATTAAGGAATACTGGACAGATACAATCTGACTTATTTTCAGCCGCTTGCTAGCAACATTTGAAAATTGGCGTTTTTCATATGTAACAGGTCAGTAGGGCTTGATATAATTTTTAGGAGTGAATATCAGGAAGGCTATCTTAAGTTATTGTTCAAATTCCAAACATACAATTTCAGAACATTAAAAAGTAAAACAGTCTTCAGAATCTTTTATGATGAAATTTTAGGGGACCCCCCCAAGAGTCATAGGTCATTTCAAACCCTGCACGTATTATCATCAAAAGTGAGGTGATTGATAATATGTTCACACTGAATGCAAAGCACAGCTTTAGAAATAGCTTAATTATTCCGCTGCTCTCTGTAGGGCTAAAACCATAAATTCAAAAAATCATAAATCATGTTTAACTTTATACAAGAATTGATCCTCTCAACTCATAGAACTAAGATAGAATGGACAAATTCAATACTTTATTCTTTAGATTCTATGGCAGGGAAACTAGGGGATTTCTGGTGCCAAGTTTTCAGAGTTTTTACATTCTTGAAGAGGCGCTTAAAGAGATGTGCTCACACACATGGCCTTCATTAGACCCCAGGGTCTGGCAAACTCCCCTCAGCTTCCAGTCACTCATTATCTCCCCACTGCCTGGAGAGTTCACTGCATCTGCGTGTTTTCTTTTCCTTCAGGGGTGATAATTGGCTCGTAGATACGGTAGATGAGCCATCACAGCACAATGGACTGTCTAAGTTTGGCAAGGTTGGTCTATCACACTGAATCAAACCCTAAAATCACAAACCATGAAAACAAAATGTTCAGCCCTTGGAATGTACGAGATTTTATTGTGTTACAACATTAAATTAAAATGAATTCATTTTGGGGCTTTTTTGTTACTTATCAAAGACTAAGTATAGACTAAGTCTATAATGTCAAAATTAAAATGTCTTTGGCATCAGGTTGGGTGGGAACCTATGGTGAACCACATCTCAATTGGATTGAGGTCCAAGCTTTGACTAGGTCACTCCAGGTCATTGAACTTTTTGTTTTGAATTCACTCCAGCGAGGCTTTGGCTGTATGTTTGGGGTCATTGTCCTGTTGGATGATTAATCTTCACCCAAGTCCCAGGACTCTTGCAGAATTCAGCAGGTTTTCTTCCAGGATTTCTCTGTACTTGGCTACATCCATTTTGCCCTTCCTCTTCACAAGCTTTCCATGCTTTCCATGGAGACTTAAAAAGCTTAAAAATGTGTAGTATTGTGTGTGGATAAATGCTAAAATAAATAAATTACATTTATTTGCATGAAACTCTGACGCACTGACATGAAAAGGGGTGTCGTCTTTCCGTAGGCACTGTACTATTCTATCTCCAAACCCTATCACTAGCTTGGCTGATTTAATCACATAGCCTGTGTAACCCCAGTATGGTAATACAGTTGGACGATGATCATCTCGTAGAGTCCTGGCAGCAACAATGCGTATGTTTTTTCACTTGACAGCAACTGATCTTGGAAATGAACCGCATTGGGATGTTGATTGACCTGGCCCATGTATCAGAGAAAGTAATGAACCAGGTTCTGGACCTTTCTAAAGCCCCCGTCATCTTCAGCCACTCCTCTGCCTATGCTGTGTGCCCACATAAGAGGAACGTGCCAGATGATGTCCTGAGGAAAGTGGTGAGTGAGGGGAGAGGGGATGAGGGGCTAGTAATGTCAGAAGGTGAGTTCCTCTGAGTTGGAAATTATAATTGTGAAATCCCTAAAAACAGGACAGTACGAAACAACAAGAGCCATAGAAACATTTTAGCCACCAGTAAGGGCCCATAACTACAGAAAAACCTGTGTAATGTTTCTGTTTCGTATGAGAAAATCTCAATGACAGAACATAAAAGCCCAACTCACTACACTTATATGGTTCTTGTAATGAACACCAAGACCCGAGGTGTGTGGTTCCAATTGCAGAAACGCAACCGTCGATTTATTTTTGTACAAGGGAGTAGGCAGGAGCAAAACCAGTAGATATGGGCAGGTAGATTCAGTAACCAGGAGAACAATCCGCGAAGGCAAAGGCACAGGCAGGAATCGACAGATAGGAGAAACCAGAAGCAGGCAGATAGGTCAGGATACCAGGTCATCAGTCCGCGAAGGCAACAGTACAGGCGGGGGTAGACGGTAGAAGAATCCAGGGGCAGGCAGGCAGGTCGGAATACCGGTTGATTAGTCCGCGAGGGCAACAGTACAGGCAGGGTTAGGCGGTAGGAGAATCCAAAGGGCAGGCAGACAGGTCAGGATGCAGGTCTCTAGAGAACAGGATAGGACTGGGACGGGAAGGGAAAGGAAAGGAAAGGAAAGGAAAGGAAAGGAAAGGAAAGGAAAGGAAAGGAAAGAGCAACAGGCTGGGAGTAACAGGCAAGAGTAACGAGCTAAACAACGGCTTGGCAGGTCCACTACGAACAACACCTCACACTGGAGTGGAGGCAGAGCACAGGCTAAATAGAGAGGTAAACAGGGCACAGGTGATTAGTATTCCGGTGATTGGGATCTGGATTGCTGGGTGCGTTCATGAGTATCGGGAAATGAGAGCGTAACGGTGGCAGGTGACGGGGAGGAGTTGGTTCCGGAACGACGCGAGATCCTCACAGTTCTATTATTTCCAGCAAATCATAGTACAGATGTTATTTGTTGGGACATGTTCTAATTTGGGTGAACTATCCCTCTATTGAACTTTGGGTTACCTGTATGTCGTTATCTACAACACAGTGTCATTCTGTTTTTCTGTTTGGTTTATATTAGATTATATTCACATTTCCTTATATATCGGAGACTGTTTTTGTATGCTAATGGGACATCGACAACCCTGAGCACAACAGCCTCTGTATTTAACACGGGATTGGATTGTGTGATACAATAAATGAAATCTGTGCACAATCCTGCACACACCGTCTTATTTTCCTTGTTTTTGATCAGGAATTATATTTGAATTGTTATATATGAAATCTTTTGGTGAAATATGTAGAAAGGGGCATAATTTTACGTTTTCTAGTTTAAATTGACAGACGCAATGGGAAGACAGAGGGAGAGTATTTGCGGAAAGAGCAGTGGGACGGGAAGCATGAGCTCAGACCACTAACCCCCCCAGGCCACATTGTAATTGACATTTTGTGTTCAAATGTAGTTTTTATACAGTGTGTTTATGTTCTGAGAAGGCAGTTACATTTAGAAAATGTATTTAGCGTTTTGCAAAATTACACAGACTTCTGTGTCTTTAGAACAATGTTTTCAAAAATCGGAAACTTGGTTCAATACTTGCAATCTGAAAAAATGCTGTCACAGGGTAACTAGCTAGTTAATGAATAGTGAGTTGCTAGTAGTGAAAGTTATCAAACATTGACACAGGTCTGTTTCCTCTTCTCACCAGCGAGACAAAAATGGCATTGTCATGGTTAACTTTTACAATGAATATGTCACATGCAGCCAAATAGCCAACCTGTCACAAGTGGCAGGTGAGTAAATGAAATGCCTTACGGTCATAATTCTATCATTTGATTTTACTCTCCACTACCTTATCACACACACAAGGTTTTTACTCAAAAAACCTTATCACACAGTGTTCTTTGTTTCTTATTAGAAATGATAAATATCCTGTCATTTAATTTCCTGTCTAGATCACTTTGACCACATCAAGCGGGTGGCTGGATACCATATCATTGGTTTTGGTGGAGATTATGACGGAGTAAGCAGGTGTGTGAATCGTCTGAGGGGTGGTTGACCTACAATAAAAACACTAGTGACCATGAGCAAAGTACATTATATTCAAACTTGCATATCTTTTAGCCATGTGATATTACAATGAGTTCTCTCAGCAGTAGTTTTAAAAAAAACGTTTTCTCTCCGTGGGATTAGGTAGAGATCCAGGGAGTGTTAGAGCTGTTTGGGACTTGGAGTTTGGTCTAGTTCAGGGGGGGCTGGGCAGGCATTGTCTTGGCTCATCATGTTTTAGCCGCTCCTGGTCGAAACGCTGTGCACCTACCTGTTGTAACACAGGTTAAGTTTAATTTGTGATTGGTTCAGTTGAATTCATGATTGGTTCAGCTGACTCAAGCTGAAAGTGCGAGTAGAAGCTGCAGGCTTGGCTGAGCATTTTAAAGACGACGCTTGTCCTGACCCTATGGAGGTACATTTATGTCTTTTTGTCGAGAGCACACAACTTCCTTTGTGTTGGAAAGGCTGACCAGTATTGGTTGTAGCTGAACACCCAAAAAATGGCAGACCAATGGCGAAGCATCGTCCACACCTCCCACTAATGCCAACCCTTAGCTGTGGGTTAAAAGTGCAAACAAAGAACTAGTGTTTCAATAAAAAAAAAGTTTCAAAAGCAACAAAAAAAGATGGACAGCAAGCAAAGGGGGCAGTCTAGCCAAATTGAAAGGTGGTTGATAGCAAAATTAAATTGGAGTTTTTGTTTTCAAATACATTTTTTAATCTTGAAATATTTTTTGTGCTCTATCACAAAATATTTGACTGCAAAAAATGTTTATACTTTGAAGCCTCGTTTTTTTCAGAAGAATTATTTTTGATAGAAGTAGACAGAAAAACACAAATGTACCACCATATGATCCTCTCCTGAGCCTGTTGGGGAGTTGCCACAGTTAAAGAAGTACATATTGGATATTAGGAGAAAGGATTGCTGAGTTTAATAGAATAGCATAATGTTGGCTTTAGTTGAACACTGATGTTCTTTTAAACTCCTCTGTAATGCTGTTGTCTGTCAGGGTCCCGGAGGGTCTGGAGGATGTGTCTAGGTATCCGTCCCTGGTGGCAGAGCTGCTGAAGAGAGGATGGACAAGTGTAGAGGTGAAGGCTGCTCTGGGGGAAAACCTGCTCAGAGTGTTTGGAGAAGTTGAGAAAGTGAGTCCAACAGTAACAGTTCCCCAAAGACCTCTAAAGCTTAGTACCATTTACAGAACCAACCCAGACCTGTACAGCTTAGTACCATTTACAGAACCAAACTAGGCCTCTACAGCTTAGTACCATTTACAGAACCAAACTAGGCCTCTACAGCTTAGTACCATTTACAGAATAGAGTGATAAAGAGTGAGAGAAATTGAGATTGATAAATTAAGAGATGGAAAGAGACAGAGAAATCAGGGGCGTCTTCACTACACTACTTGGTCCTGTGCCTTAAATCACCTGTGACAATAAACTCCTCCCTTCCAGGTGCGAGACAGTATGACTGGAATCGCTCCAGATGACCTGCCCATTCCTTATGAAGAGGTGAAGAACGACTGCAGAACCGGCTACGGCTACCCGGTGGCAAACAGTGCTGCGTCAGGGTGGTCGTTCAGTTCCCTGATCACGGCACTAGTATTGACTCTGAACTGCCTGTCTGCCGGGGCTGTATAAGCCCTATCTGAAGCATGATGGGTGTGATGCATTTCCATGTTGTATTTGGCAGAATGGCTGCACAGGGCATAGTAACATCATCCTTCTGTTCGTTGGGTTAGAACTTCAGTAGCGTTGGGCATCGGGTCTATGAACAGGGATGTTTACGTAAAAAACTAAAATTTAAAGGGTAAATGTGGCCCTCAAATAATCAGTAAAATGTGTAATCAGGAAAACATTTTACAAGATTTACAGTTTTTACATTTAATAAAAACAACGTTACCATGTTTTGTCTTGCACTTTTGATGGTTAGCAATACTGACTTTTTTGTTTCATTGCAATACAAAGAGTGAAAGTCAACTGTAAACATACTGAGCCTCACTCTGAGTTTTGTAGTCTAAGATGTGGTTTTGAACAATGAGCATCCCCCAAATGATTTTTAGAATGTTTCTGATGTGATTTCCTTAAACCTAGTCTGAGAAAACCACTATGATTTATCTACCAGTTGTTTATACAGAGCTAGATTCAAAAGAACATTTATGTAACATTACCCAGTGAGTACAAAGAATGTGCTGTGTCCATAAACATCAAAGTATTGGATAGGCCTAACGAGAACACTGTGTTTCATTAAACCAACCATCTGGCTCAAACACTGAGAATGCTGTGTAAACGTATATTGTGCGTAAATATTTAACAGGCATTGTCACTTTGTGTAATGTCACCAGTGTTTGGACTAACTCTTAGTACCCGTATTTGTATCAAAGTTTTAAATAACATACAATTCTCCCATTTTTTATACCAAATAGAGAGCACCACTCAGTTGAAAAAGTAAACTGTTTGATTTTGTGTGATCAACATATTGATATGAGAACAGCACCATCCAGTGGTAAGACAGTGATAAGACATGAAGCATAGAGCAGAACACGTGATAGCGGCTTGGCTCTCAAAAAAACAGTAGTACTTTAGAGTTTGACAAGTTAGAGATGAAAATGCTACTTTATATATTGTTTTAATTATTTTTTTAGGGGGAGGTGGGATTCATTTTGGTAAGTAAATCAGGTGTTTAAATGAGGTGAAAAAGAGTGAATGTCCAGAAACCGGCTTCATTGAACAGTTTATAGTTAATGGTAGAGATGGATGAAATGCTACACAAAATAAGGCAACGTAACATTTGAAAGGGTATAAAGCCTCTCGAGTCATGACATAATCACATTTGAACATTCTAATATCTTTATCTTGGAACTTTGTTCAGGGTAAAAATCATTATGTGATAACATTTCATGTTCTTAAAGCCGGTCCAAGAAGTGGACAGGTTGGAACGACCTTTGATTGCTTAGGTCATACCTTGGAGGTTTTAATGATCAGTGACTGACACTTCTCCCAAAATCAAACAATGGGCTACAGTCCATCCCAGTTGTACATAACTGTCTTATATCTGGGAGTCCTGCCCGTGAGCCAGTAGTTAATCAAGTTAAAAGTAACTGTAAGCTTTCTTCTGCCTTTTTATTTGGGAAAACGTCAGTTAACCCTATGACCTGTACTCTGCAACCCAGAAACTGACAAGTGGTCAAGAAGATTCCCATCTGGGAACTAGGAAATGTAAGACTTGCTAACACGCTGAATGAAGCATGTGATTAACAATCACCAGTTGCAATTCTGACAATTCAGATGTCAAAGTTTCCCAGTCTGAACAAGCATGTGAACCCAGCCAAATGGCATTAGTAGGCCACCTCCTCGGTACTCTCCACGGTTGATGTCTTGTACAGCTAACTTAACATTTATTTTGGGATCAACCCATGTAAACAATTTGCCTGATAACACGACTGGACCCTTCTTGTTGCAGGCACATTTTCGTCCACATTTCTTGTGACCTCCCTGATGTTACCCCCTACTTTTTTCAGAATGAGGGGAGAAAGAAGACAGGACTGGAGTCTGGAGTTGAACAAATTCAAGTGAGTAAAGACCTCTATCTCTGCAGTCTCAGACACAAGATGGCATTAATGAAAAGCATGAGTCACCAGTTAAGTGGACAGGCAACTGAAGCCATATTGGTTATTAAAACCGACAGACCATACATCACAACTTAAAGAGAGGATGTTATTAACCCCATCTTAGAAACAGCTGTTCTCCGTCGGTACAAAAGAGATTGACGGGCGCTAACAAAGTCTTTCTGTGGATGCTGTGCAATAACACATGCATAGCCTAAAAAAAAGATTGGCACCCATGATAAAGCGGAAAAAAGCTTCATCGCTCATTTTATATTATACTATACTAACATACTGTAATGGTTTAGAGAAAGAGAGGTCATAGTTTGTTTCAAAATGATTGGCACAAAGAAAGGTCTTTAATAATACAACAAGAATCCTATATTTGGTCCCATGTTCATAAATGCAATTCTCTAGCTTTTATCTAGCTTGTCTAGCTTGACTTTATACACCAGCTGGATGGATTTAATATTTGTATTTCAGATAATTATTTGCCCATAAATTAATGGTAAATAATATAAGTGTAATTTTAGAGTAACTTTATTATAAATAAGAGAATATTTGCAAAAACTTCTAAAATAAAGTAGATAACCGATAATGCTCCATGAATCGTAACTAATGAGGAATGACAACTTTCCAGGATGTCAAAACACCATAACAGCAAGAGAGAATATGGGAGCACGTATTTACAATTTTATAAAAAAAAGATTGCACATTAAACATAACATCCTTTTCTAAGCAACATAATTAGTATAAAATAATATAACCTCCAAAAAATGGTTCCTCTTATTTTAGATAACGTTTCTTTACTCATCTTAATCAAGGGGGCCAATCATTTAAGGTGACTGTATAGGCATTTGGCACAACAACTAAAAAAGGCAGTAAACCCTCATCGAACTCAGATCTCTATCACAATATCCAAGGAGACCCACGGTTCAGAGACCAGCGTCCGTGTCCCAGTGCCTCAGTCTGGGTTGAGGGAACCAGTCCAGATAGGCCGGAGATGCTGCCAGGGAGAGACTCCCAGTGGAAGTGATGACAGGCGACGTCTCTCTGGGTTAGGTGGATGGCCAGAGGTACTATGACAAGTCCTCTTCCAGAGCCTCTTCTTTCAGGACGCTGAGGGCTCTCCCATTGGAAGGCAACAACGGCAATTGGGCAGGCACAGCGACCTTATAGGGGAAAGTGTCTTTGCTCAGCATCTTCCTGGTGGCTGAGGCCAGGCGTGAGTAGTTTTCAGGGTCGTATTCTGGGGCTCTGTGTCGGGTGCAGAGCAGTGGCAGGTCATCCCCACGGGACAGGAAGAGAGGGGGCCGTCGCTGGTTCTCGCCGTCCTTCAGGGAGTCTGGCAACGGCTTGCGCTTGCTCTCCGGCAGCAGCATGATGGACAGAACTGAGAGGACGGCGAAGGAGGCGAAGACGACATGGTGGAGGAAGTAACCGCCGTTGTTCTGGAGCTCCATCAGAGACGAAGCAGCCATGCCCACACACCCGGCAGCCAGAACCAGACCCAGACAGCCACCACTGACACAGGGAAGAGAAACAGGATCAGACAACCACCACTGACACGGGGGAGAGACAGGGACAGACAACCACCACTGACAAATAGGGGTGGGTATTGGCAAGTACCTTGCAATACAATATACAGCTCTGGAAAAAAATTAAGAGACCACTGCAACTTTTACTTTCCTTTCCAAAAAAGTAGAAAAGGAAGGTTTTGAGTGAGGAACAGAAGGGTTAAAATTAAGAGACCACTGCAAAATGAATGCTTCTGTTCCTCACTCCAAACTTTCCTTTTCAACTTTTTTGGAAAGGAAAGAAAAAGGTGCAGTGGTCTCTTAATTTTTTCCGGAGCTGTATATCACGATACACATGTTACCATTCAATATATCACGATTCAATACAGTATCACAACTGAATCATGATACTTACTGAAGTACTAAAGAAAACTTCAAATAATATTAGGCTATATACTTGAAAGGACAATCTTTAGCTAATCCCCAATAGCAACCCCTAATAAAAAAGAACCACTCAATTTGAAATGACTTAGAACTTCTAAATTTAACCCTTTAGACCCCAATAGAATTCTAGAATGCTGCAGTTGATTACTGAAAATTGTCAAAATAAATCATATTTTCTCATACATTTCAAACAAACAGATATAGCACGAAAACCAAAACCAAATTACAATTACAAGTTAACTTTGTTTTAAAGAGCACGTACTCTTCTTTAATTTGACAACACATTCATGTAACTTGGAAAAATATAATTTGTTTTCTCCCATTAACAATCAATAGAAAGAACGAACGTCTAAGTTTGCATAAAACGATATATTGCGACGAGAGTGAGCCAGCAGTCAAATTAGGTCCGTACAGCTAATATGACCATAATAAAGTAAGCACAAGGCAAATCTCAAGACATACATATTTTCATAAATGATAAGGGAAAGTATGTGGCGTACATCTTTTGGCAGATGCAGGACATCATCGCGATCAAGTGACAACGTCGTCAGCGAAGCACAACATTACAGCTTCTTGGCTGGCTAAAGAGCTTGTTGCTGCACAAGCGAAAACATTTGCGGGCAGACAACTTTATTTTAGTCTGATAGACGAAACAAACCGGACAATTTGTTGTCTAGTTAGCAATGGCATTTTCCATATTTGAATGAAACCGGAAGAAACGCGAGAAAACAACCAACTAGTCAGCCGGCTACACAGCTACTGTGACGCTTTCCATTACAAGACTGAGCAAGCAACCATTAGAGCTCCCACAGCTGATGTCCTTGTCTATCAAGTTATCACGACAGGGTTGCTGTTGTCATCTAAAAGATATTACCAACATTTCACAGCATAAAGTATGGACAACACAAAACTTATAGCCACAGTTTATTTCTTACTCACCTCGACATCATTATCGCTTTCAAGGACGTTTCTAACCTCGTATCACCAAACAACACAGAAACAATCTCTTCTAACGTAAAACGTTGTGGCCGCTTTGGCGCGAGCATTTTCAGTAAGGAAATTTAAAAAAGTCAAATGGCAGCACACCCTTTTCTGGTTTCTTATTAATGACGACATCCATGGGAATACAGTAACAGGCTTTTATCGGGTAGATTTTGTGATATATACACAACTATTACTGTTAAAGAAACACGCCCAGCGATCGCTACAGTAATTTAAAAGACGGCTGTCGACAGCATAATAAATAAATAAACATCGATTCTAGAGATCAGAATATGTATACAGTATTGTGAAAAAAGAATCGCGATTTTACATTAAATCGTTGTATTGGCACAGCACTACTGACAAAGAGGGAGAGACAGGGACAGACAACCACCACTGACACAAGACCAGACAACCACCACTGACACAAGAAGAGACAGGGACAGACAACCACCACCGACACAGAGGGAGAGACAGGGACAGACAATCACCACTGGCACAGAGGGAGAGACAGGGACAGACAATCACCACTGGCACAGAGGGAGAGACAGGGACAGACAGCCACCACTGACACAAGAAGAGACAGGGACAGACAACCACCACTGACCCAGGAAGAGAGAGGGACAGACAGCCACCACTGACACAGGAAGAGAGAGGGACAGACAGCCACCACTGACACAGGAAGAGACAGGGACAGACAGCCACCACAGACACAGGAAGAGACAGGGACAGACAGCCACCACAGACACAGGAAGAGACAGGGACAGACAACCACCACTGACACAGAGGGAGAGACAGGTTCACCAGTGGCCTACTACTTACCGGACTACAGTGGGCATGACCTCACTGGAGAAAAACACAGTGAGCATGGCCAGGGCCTGGGAGAAGAGGAGTCCCAGGACAGACAGCACCAACACCAGCCCTCCGTGCAGATCTAAGGACAGTTACACATCCTTCCAATGACTGACTGACCAGTCAAACTACACCTAAAATCACCTGAATACATCATAGGACCTGAATAAGAAGTGATATCATAATTGTAGGTCACTATTACTATTAGTTACTGTTCTCATCATTCCATGACTCATTTAAGAAGATGATCACTTATGATCTGTCCAGTATAGCAGCACAGTGCCCTACACTGTGTATCTGTCCAGTATAGCAGCACAGTGACCTACACTGTGTATCTGACCACTATAGCAGTACAGTGATCTACACTCTTTCTGTCAAGTATAGCAGTACAGTGACCTACACTGGGTGAGAGCCAACAGCAGCAGGGAGGAAAGGCCGGTGATAATGGCTGACAGCAGCAGGATACCACGGCGACCAAAGCGGTTGACGGACAGGCAGATGAAGATGCACGCCAAGGCTCCAGTCAGCACACGCAGGAAGTAGCTGAAGTAGAAGTTGCGGGAATATCGGTGAAGGTTCCTGGTGAAACAGTACTGAATCCCTGTTCCTATGAACCTGGTGCAGGACAGAAGTTAGAAGTTAGGTCCGAAACATGAAACACACCCTCTCCAAACGCTACTAAAAGAGGCTGGGGTAAATAAATGGTAAAATTAGCATTGCATTGTTAGGTAAAGGTGTCATACATGAGGTCATTTGCTAGATTTCCCAAGTCAATGATTCCCTACTATTCTATAGCCTCTACAAACAGTGTGTGGCACTGCTGTTCATCAACCAGGTAAGACTATTACCTCCTGATTAAAACTCAGAATGAGAACACATTCATTTTACAGGTTACATTATAACTCACAAAGTAAAGCTAAGAATGAGGCAGTTCCTCCAGATCACATGGGTAGAACGCAACTCCAGGACCGAATGATAGTGAGGCTGTGAATCATCTGGGTACGCCATGTCTATCTCTACAGAAAACAAAATGGATGCAAAAAAGGGAAAGAGACAGAGGAGGAAGGGAGAGATAGAGAGAGGGAGGGGGGGAGAAATAAAGAGGGAAGGGAGGGAGGAAGAAAAATAAGGTGGATGGAAAGAGAGAGAAAAAGAGGCGAGGAAGGAGATATATGAGCCTACATTCACTGCCAAGCCACCTGACCTAAACATTTGGTGCTAAAATAACCCACAATCCATGGGGCATCACTCTCCTCAGAACCAGTGCCTACAATTAAATCAAATTAAATACAACCATTCAGAGGGTCTAAAGGGGCCAGGATGCAGACTAACCTAATTCCGCTCAGTGATTAAGTACACTATGGTTGAATTTAAATTTCCAGCACAGAAAGAGGTGTCTTATCATGGCTACCACAGGAGTTCTCATGTGCTGGGTGCTCACATGAATTTAAAATGAACTCCAAAGGGCCTCCAAGCAGCACTGTGGTCTAAGCTGCATCATTGATGCCAGGTGTTTGAATCCTTATTACAGCACACTGACTGGGCCTATGGGTTTGTCATAGGATGGCAGAATTTGGCTTAGCGCTGCCCAGACTGAAGGGCGGATGTCAGACAGGGATGCCTTTGACTCCCTGTGGTAGGTCAAGCATCTGTGAGGTCATTTGTGGTTGTTGGCCGGTGAATGTGTTCTCCTCTAGACTGTGCACCAGCAAATACTTCCTGGTTGAGGGCGGTGAAATAAGAATCAGCTTGGTTTGAAATGCTTTGGAGGAAACAGGACTTGTTGTCGTTCAAGGCCATAATCGCAAATTAGACACCACGAAACTGGGAGGTGAGAAAATTGAGATAAAATAATTGGTAAAAAATAAGAGTGCTATAAAAATATTAAGAAATACAATCCAGGATCTTAGGCATCTAAAATACATGAATTAGAGGGAATAAGAGAACCACAAACATGTCACAAATGCCATGTCTACATCATAAAACAATGTACATTTTAATAGTTAATTAGCAGTGTTGGAAGGTGAAAATAAGTAAAGACAATTTAACCACTTTCTGAGGGTAATCACATTATATGCATAGTGTTTCTTTTCACTGCAGACAGCGATCCAAGTTCTTTTTAGTGAATGAGGAAAAGATGGGTGCCAGTTACGTTTGTTACGTAATACATAATGTGTTGCTGTGCTGACTGTACACAAGACAAACAAAATAACATGCTAATATTCAGAGAAACAGGACAACCTGGACCCTTTGATGTAGGCATTACACCTAAAACCTTGATAGTTATTCAATTTCTGTTTTACTTCTGTGGAGAGGGGACCAGGATGGTAATTACAGAAATTAACTTTTATTACTGATATGTCTTTTAGTTGTGGGAGCTGTAATATTTCTGTGTTAGTGAAACATCAGATGCAAATCATTAAACATTTTAAGGGCAAGACTAAACAAGTGCTCTTTTGTTAACTTAGTTTTAACAATCAGGATTAACATCATGAAGAGCAAGGAAGGGAAGTCTCTCTTTGGAAAAGGGACCTCTAGGCCAAACTCCACCCTTCTCCAGAGGTAACCTGTGCTTATTGTGGGCAAAAAGCCAATGTTTTCATGATTTGCTTTACACTCTAGCCAATGTACACTGTATCCGAGAAATCCAGTAGAAATCTGTCAACTGAACACTGTTTCAAAATCACTGTCCCAGTTTATGCACCATCCTCACCTATCTATGTCCAAATAATCATCAATGAGGAAAACTGGAAACCAGCAACTACTGCTTTTCGTACATTTGTCTGTGGGGCTTTACAGGTTTTCCCTGTTAAATTCCACCATGAAAATCAACCCACAACGCACCCCAAGCTGCACTGACATTATTCATTGACATAGACCTGCTAAATGTAAGACAAGGAAGTAAGGTAGGTAAGTGAGTGTGTGTTGATACCTGAGAGCAGGTTCTCAGCAGGGTAGATGTCCTCACTGAGGCACACTCCATTCCTTATGGAGAAGCTCTGGAGACACCGCTTTGCTTGGTGGATCTGACCTGTGGCGAGGAGCCAGCGGGGAGACTCGGGGAACACTGACACACAGCTGGGGGGGATACAAGAACACCACAAGGATATAAAACACACATTCCTTTCCACGTCGCTCTCTCTCCCACGCTCACTCGCCGTACTTTTGGTCCTTCCACAAAAATAGATCAAAAAAGTCACAAATATAAAACATATCACTGTATGCAACAATGAATAAATACAGATACCCTTAACACGTACTGTATACTGTGCACACTAAATCGTTCTGACAACAGACTCACCACCAGTAGGAGAGCAGAGTGAGAAGTGGCAGAGTGGCCACCGCTTGGAGAACGGGCCAGTCACGACACAGCACCGCCAGCCCTGGCAACAGTAGCTCCGCAGCGACGGCGAAGAAGCCACTGACCATGGCAACCATGAGACGACGGGGAGGATCACACAGCTCCAGTCCTGAAAAACACACCGGGGGACATGAAGACAAGTGCGGAGAGGAATGAGTGAAGGACTACATGAACGCCACAACAGAAACCCGTAGCTTTTGACCGATCATAAAACTATTTGCGACCGTAGGTGGAATTGAATGAAGGCGAACCTTAACTTAAACTCCAGCGCCCTAGTTCTCAACCTGCTCTTTCAAAAACCCCTCACAGAGAAAACAAGGGGGAAAATAACACATTTCCTTCCACTCAAATGTTATGTCCTGCTATTGTTCCCACATTCCCCTTCAAAGAAATATCTTGCAGGAGATCACATAAGCAATCCACCAGAATCAGCCCTCTACACAAAGGATCAGCCCTCTACCCAAAGATTCAGCCCTCTACCCAAAGATTCAGCCCTCTACCCAAAGATTCAGCCCGATACACAAAGAATCAGCCCGATACACAAGGAATCAGCCCGAAGAAAAAGTCAAGACTTCACCATTGACTTTAGAGGAATGTAAGAAGCGTGTTTGTGTGGGTGTGTAATAGCCCAACTGTAGATCATGGCTGTACCTAGCCCCATTACAACCAATCATGGCTGTACCTAGCACCATTACAACCAATCATGGCTGTACCTAGCACCATTACCGCCACACACGAGTCGGAAAGCAGAGCACTCGAGTGCCTGCACCTGGGTGTCTGACAACCATACGCAAACACAGGAAGTTCCAGCAAGCACGCACTGACGCATCCAGCACAGAAGCAGAGACCGTGTCTTACAAGCCACAAACATCAAACCCCTAAATTGCTCTGGATATGAGCATCTGCTAAATTATGAAAAATGTAAAATGAGACACTTCATAAGGTCCTTATCTCCAAATTACAAGTTTTGTAAACACATTACAAAATACACAAACACAAGACCAAGTATCAGTCTCACCGGAGAGAAGAACCGGCTTGTTTAGACCAGCACCAACGCTAGCAACAGACAGAGCTGTCCATTATATTCAACTCTAGCCTTCAAGTCTGGTGACCATCATCATGGCACTAACAGAATCATGTCTAAAACAGAAATCTAAATATATAATCCACTGTTTTACAGACTGTCAATTGCTAAGACCTTTTCAATGAAATTGGAGCCCAGTTGATATATATCAATATAACCTAATGAGCACAGAATTATTTTTTTATCACAACACAATGTAAACGCTAAGCACATTTTTGCACAAAACAGGTAACACCTTGCAAAATGTAAACAAAACATCTTTCCTCATTGTTCAATCAGCAATCCGTCCATATTCAAGCATAACAAAGGTCACCTTCAAGTTGCTATTGGCAAGAACGGAACAAGCAAGGGGAAGAGAATAGCGGTTCAAATGTACGCTGGTAGAGTAGCTCAAATTAGACTTTCCATGAGTGATCCTGGGTAGCGTGTCCAATTTAATGTCAGTAGATGAACTCTGGCATTAAAAATAAGAATTCAAAAATGACAATAAACAAGCATATTGCATATACAATTTGACATTTTACCCAGAAGTGTTTCATTTCTGTCCTGCTTGTTAACAGTTTTGAAAAACGTAAATTCTGGTTCTAGAAGACTGCTCAAGCAATAGAGAAAAACTGTAACCGTTGAACATTATTTTAAGTCATCTTAGATGTACAGCGCTGAGGTCTTTGTCGTACAGCTGGGTCACAGTGCCCGAGAGTTTCAGCATACCATCCTTGGCACGTGCAAATTGTCTCAGCACTCCCTGAGATGGACATGTAGACGACGGACAGAGTTTCTTTGTCTCATCTCTTTCTGGCAACTTCATGTGGTTTGGGCGCTTGTGAGCTAATTCATGATTGTTGGCCGGGGAATGCAAGCTTATGTCCAGGTTAAGCGAGCACAATGGCCTGCGCAAATGTGCATCGGAAGACATGGCTAAATCTCCCTGTTATGTCGCCTTACCGCAATCAAGAACGTGGCATCATGAAATTGGGTGGGGAGATAAATTAGGGTAAAAAAAAAAGTTTAATAATAATACCACAAATAATTCCCATTGCATATGGGCAAACATGTTTGGAAGGTTTCATTAAAACCTAAGGGGTAATAAAGAGATTTCATTTGGAAGGGTCCTCAGACTCAGACCAGCTTTCGGAGAAAGAGGGGAGGGTGTAAAAGAGGGATTCAGTGAATGAGTAATTGACAGTTTGGCTAATAGGTGGGAAATCTGTGCCTTTTAGACCCTGACATGACACCAGTGCAACAATATGCCACCTGGGTGTCTGACAAGAGTTACAGAATATATCACCTTCCACCTACCCTTTAACTCCTCTATCACAACTGAGCCAGAACAAATGTTGGCAACAAAGTGGAACCCTAAACTGATTCATTCAGAGACAAGTAGTTAACATGGGATAATGGGGCATAAAATTGGACTTTCAAACCAATTTTATTTTTTGTGTGGTTGCTTTTGATACACGGGCTTGATCTATTTTTACGATAGCCACAGATGTTTCTGTTGGAGTGAGAAGTAATACAGTTAAAACTGCTATTAATGGGGTGCAGTCAGCATTTGTAGGACTTCAGGTATAGGGGGTCATTTTTCCCAGTGATTCAATTAATTACTTGTAAACTGGTTGAATGATTCTTACCGTTTACAAAAAATACCGTCCATTTTGTCACAGACATTTTGCTGACTGCTTTAAACCAAAGAAAACCAAACAAACTTCGGGAATACAGATATACTGAGAGGTATTATGAATTGTTATCAGTCTGACAGACTAACAAACAGTTTGAGGTAAAGAACGAGGCAAAGAGAGGCAGATGAGCAGGGGTGACAATGGGCAGCACAGCCAAGAATATTTCGAGACCGGAAGTAGAAGAGAGTAATTCTTTGCTGTAGGATTGGGACAGAGCACTTTTATCATGGAAATGAACCTGTTGACCAAACCCATAGACTCAAGGACAGATGACAGACCAGGCCAAATGTCTTTACAGGATCTAATGAGAGTACTGCAGCAGAAGATGTAATAGTTGTAGCTGCATTCATACCACAGAGCAGCCATTTTACAAAAGCTAACCAACCCCTAAAAAGCCAGTCTGATTCCATTGAACAAGGCCACACCTTATGAGCCTGGATATTACCAGCAAGCACCTTTGCATAGATCTTAACAGTATTATTGTACCTGACTAATCACTCGAACCAAATGCGGTTGCCCCAACCACACTAATATAGTGAGCACCGTTGGAGAAGAAAGGACAGAAAGGCATTTGATTGGTTTGACATGTTGTAAGTCATCCCTCATACAAAATGGGTTCCCTCACCTATTTGGCTGCTCCTACTAGGGGTGTCGTGATATATCGGTATTGACAAGAACCGTGATATTTAAAAAATGAAATATTGATATCATGTTAATGATACACATATGATAATATTATATTCACTAGGCAAAACTAAAGTTGTATTTTTCCAAAATCCCTTCTCGGTTTTTCAATACCTTATTCATGTCACTTATAGACAAATGCATGCATGTGCTTAAACAGGGAGACTGGACCTATGCACTGGCGTTGAAATCAACTTGTTAGCCCCACTAGAACCCCTGGGATAGATCCGCAAAGACGCGCTGTTTTTGTAACCTATTTACATTGAAATAAGGGTGTTATATTTTTCCCAAAACTCCTCTCGGTTTTTCCATAGCTTATTCATGGACAAACGATGCATGTGCTAAACCTACGAGTCGGGACCTATACACTAGCATTTGAATTAACGCCTTTTCATAGCCTATTCACTAGAGTTTTTTTGTATTTTTCCCAAAACT
The DNA here is from genome assembly GCA_016801175.1 of Esox masquinongy. Lineage (NCBI taxonomy): Eukaryota > Metazoa > Chordata > Actinopteri > Esociformes > Esocidae > Esox > Esox masquinongy. The sequence goes on from JACXGI010000975.1 coordinate 59,673, forward strand.
CCTCTCGGTGTTAGGCCTTGTGGATCTTTTGTTTAGCAGTTCATCTGGTTGCCTTTTCACTGTCCATTAAGTGTAATTGTTCTTTTGTACGTTTTTATTTTTTTATTTGTAGGCTTATGGTTACAGACTCCACCTCCACACACTCGTATTTTGAGTGTGATTCATTTGCCAAAAAAGAGAAAAAAAACACTTCAAACAAAGTTGAAGATGAATTTGACTGATAGCATCTTTTTACTTGATACCGCAATAATATCGTTACCGTGAATTCTTTTGGTCACGATAATCGTGTAGTGAAAATCTGATATTGTGACAGCCCTAGTTCCTACCTCTGACTATTCCAAGCTCCATGTTTAGGGCCGCCTGGTATCCAAGTGGCTAATTCAAGCGGTTCTACCCGATATCCAAAGAAACGTACATGTTCCACATGACCATTTAACAAATGATTACATTTAGTGGAAGGAATCTGGTTCCAGCACACAGACATACACTGAGTGGACAGAGGAACAATAGGAAGGAACAGGCCCATTAAGTTTGTCCTAGGGGAGGTCTTAGTAGCGTACGTCATTGGTACTTACTGGCGAGGTAAGAGGAAAGGAAGACCCCTGCCAACATGGCGCCCTGAGACAGGCGCAGCAGCAGAAACACTACAGAACTGTTGGACAGACACACAGCTACACCCAACAGGCCCGACAGAGAGACGGACAGCAGAAAGCCTTGTCGACGACCCAACCTGAATCCAGACAGAACAGAATATAGTTAGAGGTATGGCTACACACACACGTACACACGCATGCACACGCACGCATGCACACTACTGTCAATAACAGACGCAATGACATAATTGGTGAAGTTCAGAAAATTGTTGTTTACAATACCACAAGAAATCAGACTGAAACCTCATTAACACACGAGAAATGCAGAGAGGGGAGTTACCAGTCGCACAATGTGCCCAGGAGGACATATCCCACAATCCACCCAGTCATGAAGCAGATGTGTTGCAGAGGAATCTTCCAGTAGTCCCTACACACCAGGTTCCACTGTGGAGCACAGACAGAGATGATGCCACATAGTCAGGAATGGAGTTGGAGAGCCAAATGTCAATGGAGCCACTGACTTACTGACAGAATGGGTGGGCTCTTCCTTTATCCAGGATTGTATTTTCAGGGTAGCCCACTCTGGGGATAGGATGGGTAAACCCTTTTTTTTTCCAGCAGTGCTCATAAACATATTTCAGACAGTCTGAAACATAGCTCCTCAGCAGTGCTTCATTTTTGAAGCACTGCTAATTGGCAACACAGTGGGAACAGGTCAGTGAAGCTCACACAAAAACACTCGAAATCGTAAAATAAAGCCTTGTGTGAATGAGGAAGTAATCAGCTGTGTGACAGATATTATCTACCCATTTGATTGAATAAGAGTGACTGCAGATAGACTGATCACAATTCAACCATGCGCTATTTGACTTCCAACACTTTCCACCTTCGCTTGACCCTGCTCTAATGAGATCGTATTGCCTTCTCCATCTCCTTATTTAATTTGCAGTCTCCCTGCACTCCTTCATCTCCTGCTCTGTCCCTATTATACCAGTCATTTAATGCAGGCCAGGAGAACCTCCATTTCTGCTCTAGGATGTCTAGGTCCCAGTGGGGGCACAAAACAAATGACCTGTGACATCATGGAAAATGAAGGTTAGGAGTAGTGGGAGAGGGGAGGTGGTGTTTCAGGGATTCAGGAAGAGTGGGGGCCTGGTTGCTTCCTGTCGGGAGAATAAGAGAAAAAGAGAGAAAATACTCAACATCAGGGCCTCTGCCTGCCTTGTGGAATTTCAGTAGTCGAGAATGCTCTCTCAGGCACACGCGATAGTCAGTGTTTACTTTAAGTCTGGGCATTTAAGTTGCCGCTCATATTTTTGTTTGCCAAGATCCTTCTCCAATATTTGCAAGTGGGATAGGCCTGCAGTTTGTTACTGAAAGTGGGTTGTGAGATTAATCCAGGTGTATTAAGTCAACATGTAGTTATCTTTTCTCAAGAAGCAAAACAGGATGTATAGCAAGTAAAGAGCCATGTTCTATGTAGGTCTGAACTAACAGACTCATGTGATCTGAAATACCAACAACAGACTTTAGCAATGAGGTAATAGGCCATGCAGTGTCATCTATTGATGCCCAACTCTTGCCTTAGCAAGACCTACTAAAACAATGGAACAAAAAGTTACAAAGCCCGAAGTTTAGCAAAGATGTGTATGGAAAGTGTTGCTCCTATCAAGAGGTGCTGTTAAAGTGTTTATTTCAAATAATTTTTGTCAATATACGCTTTTAGATACAAAAGTCAAATATGTCAACAATCTTTCCTCCACGAGACTCTTTGGATGAAATTACATTAAAATCCAAGAAATCATGGGTTTTGTTTCATAGTGAGGAACCACTAACTGTCGTTCCTTTCCTAATCTAATATCCCTTGAATTCCTTCCGTGGCATAATATGGGATTTGTGTATTTTTTTTTTTCACCTGAAAAAGTCTTTACTGTTAAGCAACAACCCACTAACATAGGTTATTGATTGGGCTGCGTAAAGATCATTGAACAGAGACAACGCAGTATCTTTTTACGGTAAACCTACTCTAAAACACCAACATCCCAAACCTTAAATCACACTAATGCTTACTTCCCTTTTGATTAGTCACAACAAACAACTCAATAGCCAATGACTGATGGTTAAAAGAATAAAAATACATCAACAACAAATCTAAACAACTATTTACCTCTGTAACGTAGTTGCTCTGAAGAGCCGCCGCTTGGGCGTATTCCCATCCTCTCGTGCACAGTACTATCTCCTTTGGAACATTGTCTGTAAAATTTGAGACGTTTCTGGGATACTTATACAGTTCACAGTGACTCAGTCCAGATCCATTTATCCACGGTATGGTGAAGTTGAGAAAACCTTGTCTGGAATAATTACTGAAAAGAAAGGATGAAGGTAAAAGCTTCGGATCGGGTTTACAGTGGTACGTCTCGGGAATCAGGGTGTAAAAAACATCGCAAAAAAGATTCAGCATGACAGCAAAGTTCGGAAACCAGCTAAATATTGCAACAATTCGGTTATATCGTCCATACCCACCAATTTTGTTATAAATATTTGTTTCAAAATCCATTGTTACAGACTGTACTATGACAGATGTTTGGCACCGGCGAGACGCAGACATTCACACACGCGGTAGGTGAGATCGCAACATCCACAGTCAAATGGTCTTGTCACTCGATGTCACTACCTAATCGACATTTCATTGGTGCCTTGCTACGAGACGTTCTCCACGGTGGGCATCACCTGATAGTACTTCTAACATATGCCTATTTCAGAGCTATTTCACATCTCTACATTTATTAACTCCATCCAGACCCTCTTAAAGAGGGACGGCTTATGAATCAGTTTCTACAACCAGCGTCTTGTGAGAAACATTAAAGAAACACTTCCGGGTCACGAAAATTAGGAAATTTTCAAAATAAAAGAGATCAACGTATTACTTCAAAACTGACATAAATTGAGTTTATTAATTGTTTAAGAAAATGTACCTCTCAAAACATTGACAACAATTCATATATGATCATATTTAAGAGTAATTTCAATAAAAACTGGGTATTAAAACACGTTCCAAGGGCAAAATTCAGAAAATACCAATGACTGAATATGTAATACATATTGCCTCATAGCTCATAAACTATTGAATATTCCACAGAGAAAGCAATGTAGGAAATGTTCAGGAGAGTGTGTAGAATAAGACAAACCTGTTTAATCATGGGGAATGGTATGCTACATCTAGCAACACAATATTTTCCACATCCTCTTTTTCCACATTGTAACTCAGTGGATATGAAATACATATTGACTCATACAGAAAAAACTGTTCTATACGCCGCAGTGAAGTTATTGTAGGAAATGTTCAGGACCTCTATAGAGTGATTATATGCAAAAAAAAATCAAGGGGCACTGTGTATTTGCAATTGTTGCTGGCATTTTACTCCACCCATCCCATTGGCCACAATGTAACTCAATGGATATGAAATATATATTGCCCTATACAGAAAAAACTGTTCTATACGCCACAGTGAATGTATTGTAGGAAATGTTCAGGAGACTATAGAGTGATTATATGCAAAAAATCAAGGGGCACTGTGTATTTGCAATTGTTGCTGGCATTTTACTCCACCCATCCCATTGGCCACAATGTAACTCAATGGATATGAAATACATATTGACTCATACAGAAAAAACTATTCTAAACGTCGCAGTGAATGTATTGTAGGAAATGTTCAGGAGACTCTATAGATTGATTATATGCCAAAAAATCAAGGGGCACTGTGTATTTGCAATTGTTGCTGGCATTTTACTCCGCCCATACCATTGGCCACAATGTAACTCAATGGATATGAAATACATATTGCCTTGTACAATATACACCAAAACCATTTTTTGACCAAGGCTGTAAACGTGCTTATTTCTGCTGTAAATTTGGGCATTTTGTCATAGAGATCTATGGAGATTGCTCCCTTTTAATAAACTTGTGAATAGTGACATAGCACTACAACTACACAGTAAGAATTAGGAAGAAAAATATATATATTCGGCAAAATTATAGCAAAAGAAATAAAGCAATAATACACAGTATCTCACAGAAGTGAGTACACCCCTCACATTTTTGCAAATATTTGATTATATCTTTTCATGTGACAACACTGAAGAAATTACACTTTGCTACAATGTAAAGTAGTGAGTGTATAGCTTGTATAACAGTGTAAATTTGCTGTCCCTCAAAATAACACAACACACAGCCATTAATGTCTAAACCGCTGGCAACAAAAGTGAGTACACCCCTAAGTGAAAATGTCCAAATTGGGCCCAAAGTGTCAATATTTTGTGTGGCCACCATTATTTTCCAGCACTGCCTTAACCCTCTTGGGCATGGAGTTCACCAGAGCTCCACAGGTTGCCACTGGAGTCCTCTTCCACTCCTCCATGACGATATCACAGAGCTGGTGGATGTTAGAGACCTTGCACTCCTCCACCTTCCGTTTGAGGATGCCCCACAGATGCTCAATAGGGTTTAGGTCTGGAGACATGCTTGGCCAGTCCATCACCTTTACCCTCAGCTTCTTTAGCAAGGCAGTGGTCGTCTTGGAGGTGTGTTTGGGGTTGTTATCATGTTGGAATACTGCCCTGCGGCCCAGTCTCCGAAGGTAGGGGATCATGCTCTGCTTCAGTATGTCACAGTACATTGGCATTCAAGGTTCCCTCAATGAACTGTAGCTCCCCAGTGCCGGCAGCACTCATGCAGCCCCAGACCATGACACTCCCACCACCATGCTTGACTGTAGGCAAGACACACTTGTCTTTGTACTCACCTGGTTGCTGGCACACATGCTTGACACCATCTGAACCAAATAAGTTTATCTTGGTCTCATCAGACCACTGGACATGGTTCCAGTAATCCATGTCCTTAGTCTGCTTGTCTTCAGCAAACTGTTTGCGGGCTTTCTTGTGCATCATCTTTAGAAGAGGCTTCCTTCTGGGACGACAGCCATGCAGACCAACTTGATGCAGTGTGCGGCGTATGGTCTGAGCACTGACAGGCTGACCCCCCACCCCTTTAACCTCTGCAGCAATGCTGGCAGCACTCATATGTCTATTTCCCAAAGACAACCTCTGGATATGACGCTGAGCACGTGCACTCAACTTCTTTGGTCGACCATGGCGAGGCCTGTTCTGAGTGGAACCTGTCCTGTTAAACCACTGTATGTTCTTGGCCACTGTGCTGCAGCTCAGTTTCAGGGTCTTGGCAATCTTATAGCCTAGGCCATCTTTATGTAGGGCAACAATTCTTTTTTTCAGATCCTCAGAGAGTTCTTTGCCATGAGGTGCCATGTTGAACTTCCAGTGACCAATATGAGGGAGTGTGAGAGCGATGACACCAAATTAAACACACCTGCTCCCCATTCACACCTGAGACCTTGTAACACTCACGAGTCACATGACATCAGGAAGAGAAAATGGCTAATTGGGCCCAATTTGGACATTTTCACTTAGGGGTGTACTCACTTTTGTTGCCAGCGGTTTAGACATTAATGGCTGTGTGTTGAGTTATTTTGAGGGGACAGAACATTTACACTGTTATACAAACTGTACACACACTACTTTACATTGTAGCAAAGTGTCATTTCTTCAGTGTTGTCACATGAAAAGATATAATCAAATATTTGCAAAAATGTGAGGGGTGTACTCACTTTTGTGAGATACTGTACATAACACTGAACACTAGCAACAGTTTAAAAGAGTACAGTAAACTAGCAGCAATATTGGTAGTAGTATTGAATATTATAGATATGGCAAGTATGGCAATAATATACATAATGTAATCTAGCAGCAATTTTTGAAAGAGTAGGATGGGGAGTATGAAAGGCATGGTAAAAGTATTGAATATTTATAGATACATGAGTGTAATATGCTTACATGAATGCTACATACAAAGGAATTTTCTAATGGCCATTAAATGTACCTGAAAGGACATCAGGGCATCTGGACTGTTCGTGTGTGATAATTATGATCATGGATCAGTGCTGCTAGCTGAGGAGCCTGAGGGAAGAAAACAGTTTTTGAGTCTGGAAGTGTGTGCCCCGATGCTGCTGTAGCATACAGCATCCATATTAGGAACATTATCATTCCTCCCCAGAAACTCCGTTCTTCCTCCTACTCAGTCATCACCCCTTCCCCGGTCAAACGTCACCCCTGCCTTGGTCAAGTATCCGCTCTCCCCTTGTCAAACATCACCCGTTTAAGCTTCAGTCCTCCCCTGGTCCATCATCAGCCCTCCCCTGGTCAATCGTCTGCCCTCCTCCAGTCAAACATCAGCAATCCCCTTAGTAAAGTATAATTATTTTCAGTTAAGCCGTTCTGCTAAAGAATGTTATCTTAAATCAAATGTTTGGCTGGTTGGCTAGCTAACTTGTTTAGCTGGCTGCTGCTAACTGGCCGGATTCCCGGCTAGTGGACTGGCTGGCTGGCTTAAGCACACCAAGAAATACAATCAATTTGTTTCATAAAGTAGTGCATTTAATATATTTGATCACCGGCTAGTCATTAAATTAAGGCTAATATTAACAATCCTAGCAGGCGTCGGCCTGGCTAGCCATCCAGCTAGCCAGGCAGCCGGCCAAGCAGTAGCCGCAAGCCAGCCATCAACGCCACACATTGGATTTAAGATAACGTTCTTATAATCGTTTGATTAAAAATAAAAAGATACAGTCCAGCTAGCTAGCTAGCCATCAACGCCAAATATTTGATTTAAGATAACGTTCTTTAGCCGAACGGCTTAACTGAAAATAATGAATCTAGCTAAGCAAATATGCAACAGTATTTCAACAAAGGTGACATGTTGTGATTATGAAAGCGCAAAAACACAATTTTAAAGTGGATCTTAGTCAAGCTAGCACCTCTTCTATATTGAGTGCATGTGTTTACAGTTCTAGTTTTTCTGCTTGTTTTATTCGCGGGGAAAAATCGTATACTTTTGAATGGGGGCAGCTGATACATTACTAAGGCAGGGGATGGCAGATGTTTGACTAGTGGAGGGCAGACGATTGACAAGGGGAGGAATGATGATTGATAAGGGGAGGGCTGATGATTGACCAGGGGAGGACTGAAGCTTAAACGGGGGATGTTTGACCAAGGGAGGGGTGACATTTGACTTGGGCAGGGGTGATAACTGAGGAGGAAGAACGGAGTTTCTTTGGAGGAATGTTCCTAATATGGATGCTGTAGTAGCGTCTACCAGACGGCAGCAGTGTGAACAGACCATAGCCTGGGTGGCTGTGATCTTTGAAGATGTTCCGTGCTTTCCTCAGGCATCGTGTATGGTAGACGCCTTCCACGGTGGGGAGATGGCAGCCGATGACAAGCTGCCATCTCCCTACTTTAAAGAATAGTTGTCCAAAGCGAGGAATAAACCCCTGGATGGCGATTCGATGTAATTAAGTTTATATCAGTCAGTAGAACATTCAGCTAAACGATCGATAATATTTAGCTAAACAAATATTAGTTGCGGGACTAACATGGCATACCCAGATGATGCACGCAATGAAGTTTGGGTTTTGTTGCTGTAGTTGTGATCTAGGCTGCGGCCTGCGTAAACGAAGCACGTCATTAAATAAGCCTACAATGACGAGTAGGCTATTGGCCATTGTCCAGGTATTAGTCCTCCTGCCCCTATAGAGGGCGATAGCCAGTGTTTCCCCTAAAATGGTATATCTAGGGCTCCTCAAACAGTATTCCATTGGCTTCTTTTGAACACTGATGTCAGAGGCCATAGAGTGTTAGATAGAAAGCACTACGTTGACAACTGTTGATGTAAAAACGGTTTTATAAAATATGATTTATGGAATGGATCTACATGTGTTAAACATGTATACCAACCTTTGTTCATTAACTTCCATTAGATACATGAAAATCAACTTTCAGCTAATCAAAATGAAATTGTTTTAAGACTACCTATTTGGATAGTGTGCTGTGCATTACTGATAATGTATATTGTTTAATGAATAAGGACAAATAAAAAGTCACAGGAAATATTTCAAAATTTTATTTACGAACATAATCTCTGAGGAACAACAGCAGTTCTCGCTCTCTCTGTACATGCAACTGTAGAAAATAACAATTTTGAATTTTTACTTATCAGTTTAGTCATTTTTCATTTTTAGTTTCTCGCTTTCATTTTTGCAGGAAAATCAACACAGCTAGAGGTGAAAGTACTGGATCTTTAACAGCACTGACAACAGCATCAACAAACCCTCCCCCCATAGCTGCTCCAACAATATGTACACAATTCAACTACATTGTACAAATAAAAAATGTTACATCGTTACATCACCTGCAGCGAGTGGTTCTCGTTGCTGTTAGAACCCCACATTCTACGCAAGTTTAGACTAGTACAAAGAGGAGGGTGCAAAACGTCCTGGGATTTATTTACAGCTATGTACAATGTCTCTAACGCATTACAGGAGGAAAATTTACACAGCGGAGACCTTTCACTGAAACATACCACAGGTGTCAGAAAGATAATAAATAGGTTATTTCTCACCATTTAAAGAGTAGTTGTCCATGCTTTATTAGTCATTTTCCATTCTAAAGAAACAGCTACTGTCCGGTTCAATGAATGAGGAAACAAAAATAAAAGGCTTGAAATCATGATCCTATTATGTAAAATAGCAGTACGTATGCCCGACTTATATTGTTAAAATAGTAGAGGTAACTTGTTGCCAACTGAGGAGATGTCACAGCGTAATGTTAGAGCATAGCCACTGTAGGATGGAGATGGGAATGAGATGGGTGTTAGTTAAAATGTCCTCCTTAAAATGTGTTTCAGGGAAAGGATTTTGACACGTAAAAGCGACACAGTTGTGTCTGGAGAAAAAGCGTGAGAAAGGCTAATTTGAATGGTTCAAACCATTTCTAGGTACACAGAATGTTTGCTATAGACTTTGAATGCCAGGTTTGGATTTAACAATAACTAGCCATCACAATTTCAAGCCTTTGTGATTCAATAAATGATCAGAAAAAGAAATAAAAAAGGCAGGCTCAAACCGTTAAGGTTGGAGACACACATCCTAAACACACTTGATGCCTTGTAAACAATAGTGAGGGTGCCTAGGACAGTAATGGTGCTGTATACATTCTGCTTATAAGCAAAAGTGATTGACATGCCACTGGTGTTTTATGCTTCATACAGAAAAAAGACCCAAGACAAAATCCAACAATACATACACTGATCTAAAACACACAAGGATTCGGTTTACACCCCATCAACAGCTAAAAACAAACTAAAACAAATAAAACATTTGAGGGCTTCAATCAAACTGTTGACATCTACATGAACCTGACTACCTGTGCTATGAAATGTCTGGGTATACTGCTTCAATTGACTCACGACCAGATTTCTCCCTTTCAATATGTCCAGAACTAACTAACTTCCTGTACAATGGATTAGCAACACCCACTGCACTTAACTAGACACATCATTCGCAGCTAGTATGAGAGTTTGTACATAATGTCAAATTATTATAATATTGCCGTTTAGGAGCTGATCAGAATGACAGGCCTGTGTTAGGTCAAAACTGTTTTTAAAATCAGGACCCACAAAAGAATAAGGACATGCAAGTCATTGCTATTCAGTTCTTCAATTTGATAAAAAAGGAAAGATCCTAAACATTTGCACCATTTATTCTCCTTTGTGAGTTTGTGTACTATGTTCTATGTCAGTTTTTTGGTTCATTAAATTGAGGAGTTTAAAGTCTAATAACGGTCTTTACTCTTAGCATGGCAAATAACTGTGCACAGTAATGAGGAAAACCTACAGAATATGGAAAATCAAACAAAACACTAAAACCCCTGACAAATACTTACACCTACACTTGGTACACTTGAGAAGCTGAAGTCAAACAAAATATGTGCATGTTTAATACCCCTGCCAAAAAATGAGCCTGACTCAAATATGATGTAACCGCTTTTAGGTTGATTGGCAATCAAGTGATTGGTCACAAAAGGGATTTCTCAAGAATGGGGAGGTGGTAAATGTGATTTAAAAAGCAAATAAAAAATAATTAAGGGCATACTAGATAAATCAAGTTCTTATAAATCAATGAAAAGTAATGTTACACAGAGGGCTACGATTCTTACTTTGGCGCCACCCTTTGAGTATCCAAAAAGGAGCACATCGTGCATCGTAGAGAATTTGGAAGATATTACTCTCCTTAATTAAAGCAAGAACACATTTTTAAAACCAGTACGGAATGTGGCCTATGTCTTTACGAAATAAATGAAGATTTGAAACATTTCTTTAATCTATTCATTGAAGTTGGTATACAGAAGAGATGCATGTTAATCTGTGTCCAGTAGAACCAGTGAGCTGTACATGATCCCTATGACAGTGACTTTCAAACCGGGAAGTAAAGGATTTCAAATAACAAGCTAGCTTTTATATCCCCTAATGTTGTTCTCAAATATCATGACTAACATTATTCATAAATACTCACAGATACAATCAATTACAATTAACGGGTGGAAGAAAAAAATGAAAACAAAAAACGAAAAGGAAATCACAAGAATGATCCTAAATGAACGGGATGGTTTCCATGTTAGTGGCATTTCTTTCTTGATCAATCCAGATGTACCCTTGTTTGACTTGCCCAAAACGGAGTAAATTAAACTATTCACTGTAAAAAGGCATTTTCTTGGTTTTGATTTTTTTTCAGATATAATTGTAATAAAGCAATGAATAATATATCTATTCTATTCCTTAAATAATTCAATAACCATTCTGCTACATCTGAGGACTATGGTTGTGGCCCTAAGTTGGGGCTCTGTTCAATACGGTGGGGTTTTCTACTACCTACAGTATGTATATTGTGGCGATTCCAACCCAGGTAAACTCATTTTGACCAGAGCTGGACAAAATCTATAGATGGGGACATTACAACGGTGCACTGGAGTCCTTAAATACTGACAACGTGTACACCTTTTGGCCCATGGGTATGAGGGGGAAAGTGCTGCCCGAAAGTGAACTGTACATACAAAGATACTTTTTATTCATTTATTTTTTTTTTTTACACTGAACAGAGTGATGTTACAGTACATAAGTTATTTACAACTGTGCAGTAATGTGTGGCAAAATAAATTATCTAGAAGGCAGCGAGAATACATTGGTTAACGAATATAAAAACTGTACATCATTTACGGAATACATTTTTTTTTCAGTTTTATTTTTTCCCATTAAACTAATATTGGCTCTGTAGTGTTTCAAGTCACTTCTTTAGAAACAATGAAATGCCCAAGTAAAGAAATAGACAAAAAGAAGAATATTCTCCTCGAAATAACTATCTGTTAAGTCTTGAATCTTTGAATCACAACATTCTTGTGTTATTCTTTTGTCCTGTGTTTTTCCTTTTGCAGTCAAACTTGCAGGCGAACAGTTGTGTGTATTCCACCTAGCTTGGCAGAGTGTCAGAGGCTGGTTCTTCCTTCAGCACCAGCCAGGGATGCTCCGGTTCATCCCCGCTGCTCTCTCAATCCTCTGCCCAGGTCCTTCGGTACTGACCCGCTGACACACTTGGCTGTACTCTGCTCCGGGGCAGACTGCTGGTTCTACCGGGTATGGTGGTGTAGACAGAAGGGACTGAGGCTCTCTGACTGACTGTGGCCTTATGGTCCCGACCAGAGAGACAGTGTCCACCCAGCCCTCCTGTACTTTTAAACAGGGAGAGGCTGGAGGTCCCGCAGATGCCCCATAATGCACCACTGCAACGCTTGTGGCCGCCTGTCTGGCTATGCGCTGCTTTCTCCTCAAGGCTCACCTGGAGCTGTGTCTACTGTGGTAACTCATTCCCATAGATCAGGAGTGATCCAGAATGGTGGGAGGGCTCCTCTCCAGCGTTCCTTTGTTGTTTTATTTTACGGGGACCAAAAAATTCAGAAAAATATCTCTATGTCTCCTCCCCTATTTTCTGTCCCAACATCAACCAAAGACAGGTGGTGTGGGAGTTTCAAAGCAAAGCCCCTTTGCTTTTCAGATTCTGAACAACAAAAGCATAAAAACTTGAGGGATGAAAGTGCAAGTTGTGTTTTTCCCCGGTAAAAAGATGCTTCCTCCTCTCATGGAAGGGAATCATTAGCAAGTTTTTTGTCTTTTACTTTTTTCTATATAATATATAGGTTTTAGTCCTCAAACAAAGGAACATCCTCTTCAAACCGGCTAGCCCTTACCATAGGTTCTGTTTGAAAGTGGTGACATTTGACCTCTAACTCTTTGAATGAGTGCATGTTTCTGTCACGCGGGCAACAGCACAAAGTCATCATTGACATCAACCATTGGCACGTAGAAGGAGGGGACCTCGTTGACGCACAGAGATTTGTGTACAGCAGGGTCCAGCTCTTGCACCTTCAGTTGCCACTCCATTCTCTGCACTGCATTCAGGGCCGCTGCCTCGTGCTGCTGCCGCATTAACAGACACGTCTGGTGGGAAAAGACAAGGCCATTTAGAAAAGAAATACATCTGTCAATAACAGACACCAAACAAATGAGCCACACTGTAAATGTGTCACAGAAGTTGAAGTCATGTCTTCACCTTCATGCGGTCATATTTGTCATCCACATCCTGGATCCAGGAAATGAACTGACGAGCATTGAAGCGATCTCTCACAGACTTGTTCTCATCACCCTGGTTTAAAGATGGTAATAGTTAAAGCATGCCATAGAGTTCAGTTTAGATTATATATAAAAAAATATAAGGAGAAACTGGAAGAGTTGACTAAACAAATCCCATGTCAAAGCTCCTGTTAGTAACTTTTTGCCCACCTTTTTTGCCACCCACAGACGCACCTGACTCTCGGTTGGCATGTTGTACACCTCAGAGTCCAATAACATCGTGCAGGCACTGAATGGAACAGCCTGATTGGCTATCGTCCTTGCCGCTCTGCAATGGACCCGCAGTACTTCTTGCTCACATGACACAATAAGCTTTTCCTGGAAGGAAAGATATAGGAAGTCAATTCAATGAGATTGAGAAGAGTGACTGAACTTTCAACTTCACTCCAGAATGTTTTTGAGCAAACAGATAATGTGAAATTTCACAGTACTCATTGAACAAAACAATCAGTGTTTTTTAACTTCCACATAAAAGATTTTCTTACTTCCACATAAAAGATTCTTAGCATTTCTTAAGGCGAATGCTAAATGCTTTTCCATTACATTGTAGCTTGGGACATTCTTTAGAGGGCATTCAAAGTATCTCAGAAATGAGATTGATACGGACAGACTGATAGGTAGAAAGAAGATATAGAGCCTCTGTACTTACCCGTTCAATGCTGTGCTGCAGTCTAAGCTTCCCTCTCACTGCTTCCTGCTGTCTGAATAGTTCTTTCAGGGGCTCCGACAATGATGGAGGTGGAGCAATCTAAAAAACCAGGGCAATGATGTTTTAAGTTATGAAACTAATCGCATCAGTTCAAAACACTTTCCATGTTATTGTTGTTTTAGGTGACAAAGTACAGGTCCTTGATGTTTATTATAAAGCAACAGCATCAAGCAATCAACGGATGTGTGAACATTTGGAGGGCAAGAACTCACCACTGGGATGTGCAGCTTGCTGAGAGGCTTTCCATCTAGCAGGTAGGAGCCTGTGTAGGTCACATACTCAGCGTAGCATTGAGGGGCCTGTGGTGTTATGTAGCACAATATCTTCCTCTTCTCCTCAATCTTTTTCCTTATCTGCAAGTACTCGAAGTAGGGGTTGGAGCGGTCGCTGTGGTATGGTTCGATGTCGTCCAGCTTGATGGCGTTGACAATGACCGCCAGCGTCTGTTGGATCATCTCCCTGGTCTGCTGCATCGCCGTGTTGACTAGCTGAACTTGCACCTGTTGTTGCCCTGATTTGGGGAACTTCCTCTTGCGTGGATGTTGGGTCTGGGTGTCCTCTTCATCCACAGGCCGTCCTTTAGTTTTGCTGACCGCTACCGGCGGCGGAGGCAGGTGAGCCGGGGTGATGGCCGGTGAGGTGATCGTAGTGACATGCTCCTTTTCTTTCTCAAGAACAACAACAGGGACAAAGGTAGGGGCGTGGACCGTGGTGGTGGTTGTGGTTACGGCTACGCCTGTGGTGACCGGAGTAGGGGCCGGCGAGTGCATCACACAGACAGGAGGTGTGGCGATGGCTGTATTCTCCGCTACTATTCTACCACTTTGCTTCTTTATGGTGGTGGGAATGGCGGTGTTCTCCTGTTTCGCCAGCATCTGGGCCCTGTTTCTGGTCATCCTCTGTGGTATCTCCTCCACCTTCTTGGGAAGGTCAGTTGGCAATGTTGTCAGGGTGACCGTGAGCTTAGATGTTGTCTCAAGAGCCTCCGACACGTGGACTGTGCCAGATATCGTAACAGCAACTGGCAGAGGGACTGAGGGGAGTGGACTGCAAGTTGGCCCAGCAAAGGGATCCGATATCTGGACACTTTGTTCCGGTTTAACAGTTGTTAAGGAGTCCAGACATGGAGTGATTGCAACGGAAAAAGACTCTGCCAGTGACACCTGCCTGTGATGCTGAGTACTGCCTGTATCAGTTGAGAACATCATGTTTCCATCACTTTCATCAGTATCCTCATATGTGGCTCTGTTTTCAAAGACCTGTGGTTTTACAAAGTTCATTTCAGGGACATTCTGAGGCTCTGGCTCAAACTCCGGCTGGACAGTGTGTTTTGGTGAGGGCACAACCAAATCCTGCAAAGAATCATTGTGTGGCAGAACCACCGGAGGACATAGGGGCTTGGTCAGGATAGGCAGATCAACCTCCATAAGCTCTTCGTCCTCTATTGTTTCCATAGCAGGAGGTCTTAATTGTGGTGGATGCTTATGGCCGTTTGGCTCTGTATCTCTGACATCTGGCACTGTCATTTCCTTGTCTGGAATGGAGGTCGGAAGGGAGAGTGAAGGGAGGTCAGGTATGGAGAAAGGGCCAAGATCCAGTTCGTCTACTGTAGCTGTGAAAGGGTCTGCCCAGGGCACCACCGGCTCATGGCTTACTGTTGGAGGCATATGGGTCTCAGACGTAAAGCCATGGGGGTCTTGTCGGTTGTCTTGAACAGCACAAGGAGGATCTGAGTCCATCTGGTGGTTATCCTCCAAGTTTGGCTTGCAGTCTGTGAAGAAAGATTCTAACCTTGCGGAGGATGAGGTGGTTGTCAAGTAGTTTGTTTCCAATTCCATGGGTGTCATCTCAGGTCTTGCTGGAGAAATTGGAATGTCCTGCACAGCCTCTTTCTGCTCATCATAATCAGTGTCAGGTTCATATGGCCTGTAAGCAGCATATGGAGGAGTCACTGATGGATGGCCAGGTATGGCAGTAATGTGCTGCAAATCACTGTCTGAATGAGAGAAGGGGCTGGTTATCTTGGAGACAGCTGCCTCTATTTCCCCATAGGTCCTTTGAGGAGATTTCAATAGCATCTCTGAGTTCCATCTTATGGTATGATCACTGGAGTTTTCCACCAGATTGGGGGGAGGATGTGGGGGAGTCAGCTGATGCACATCTGCAACACTCCTGTCTGGAGATTCAGCCCAGCTCTTCCTCAAAGGCTCTTCGATCCTTGGAGAGAATGAGCAGACGTCCCTTGTCGGCTCAGTCTCCTCAGCAACGTGAGCATCAAGATCTATTGGCTCCTCAACATCTCCGTCGTCGTCGTCATCCTCTTCTTCTTCTTCTTCTTCTTCCTCCTCCTCCTCCTCCTCTTCTTCCTCCTCCTCTTCTTCCTCCTCCTCTTCTTCCTCCTCCTCCTCCTCCTCTTCTTCCTCATCCTCTTCTTCCTCATCCTCAACAACAGGAGGCAGATACTCACTGCCACTGACTGGGTCAGAGGGAACAAGACTTGGCTCACTTTGATGAGACTCAGAAAGGTCATCAATATCCAGGGGCGGAAGAGCTGCGGGTGCAGGGGTTGGTGGAGCAGCAATGTCCAGACACGGCTCCTGTGGGTCAGGTCTGTGGACGGGCGTTGAGGGCTTCATCAGGAAGTTATTGAATACACTCTCTGGGAGGTGTTCACTGGTCTCTGTGCCAGCCATAGCTGTGGTTGCACCATCTGGTGCAGTGTGGGCCGGTTCAAGTCTGGGAGACATCATTCTAATAGGTGAGAAGTAAGGGGGAGACAGGCAGTCAAGTCTCTCCACTGATCCCGCCTTGTCTTCTGGAGGCTGAGAGGCTGCCAAGTCAAACTCAGAAGCTTCTGGCAAACTTTGTTGTCGTAGAAACTTGCCAGCTTCAGCTTTGAACTCATCTTCCAGAGGTCTTCGAACATCAGATGCAGACGATCGGCTAACAAGGGGCAGCTGGAGATTCTTAGCTGGAGTTAAACAAGTACCCTCTTGGAAGGTGTGTGATGAGTTGGAGTACCTGTCAAAGAAGGATGGTGAGCAGGCATTCATAGACATGGTCATGGCGGAAGAGTTCTGACAATCTAACCCATCAAATATTATATCAGTGTAGTCCTCTGCACTGCAGGATGGAGTCCGTGGCGTCTGCATGACTTCTTCATAGCTGGGACAAGAGATTACAGATGTGGGGGTGGGAACACCTGTTGGCCTATTCTGATCCGGCCTTGGTGAGGCAGGGAGGTTCTCTTTCATCTGATGGCCTGCAAGCCAATCTTTAGAATTTGAAGTGTCAATGGGTTGTGACTTCCTTTCCGGAGACATAATTTGGGCTGGGAGACCAACATCTTTGAGCTTCTTCTCTTTCAATGCAGATTCTAAACTATTCGATTTTTTAGATGATAGGTCATTGCGATTTTTCTTCATTTCTTCAGTGGACTTGGTTTTATCCCTAAGTTTAGGATCCCCAGATCTGTGTCTTAGTTTCTCCATCTGCTTCATCCTCTCCTTATGTTTCTTATGGCGTTCTTCAATCTCTTGGTCTTTTAAACCTAACATTTGACCAAAGCTAGTTAGTCTGAGATCTCCATCAACCAGCAGCTTTGCACGTGGACGATTGTCTTTTCGAATTGTGTCTTTAGTTTGAATTACTTTTTCATTTTCTTCTTTACCCTTGGACTTAACATGGTCTGTCCTATTGTCTTTGTCCAAAGTGTCTCGGTTTCTTTCTTTTTTCATATCAAATTTGGGACTATCCTCTTTTGATCTGTCCTTCAAATTTGTCATTTGAGGACTCTCTTTCAATCCAGACTTGATATCTTCCTTGGAGTGTTTTAGTGTTCCAAAGCCATCTGGGTACTTGTGTTTTTCCTCTTTTACTTTATGCTTCTCTTTTTTCTTTTTGTCTTTAATCTTATCACTGATTACTGTACTCACTTTTTCTTTGTCAGCTTTTTTAGACATCTCCTTCTCAAATTCCAGTGTCTTATCAAAATCATCTTCATCACCCTTAGACCCAAATGGAAATGTGTAAGGGTCAGCTTCTAATGGCATGGGCTCCTTCTCAAAGGGCAGACTTTCTCTGCGTCCATAGGACTCTCTAATTTCCTCAGTCTTATCTCTTTTGTCCCCCTTCTCCTTCTTCACTTTCTCCTTCTCCTTGTCATGACTCTTTTTGGAAGATGATGAAGATGAATGCCGGTGCCGCTCTTTCTCTCTAAACTTGTCTTGTGTGTTAGACATGGAGAGCGAGTCTCGTCTCTCCTCAGTAATGTCTGGCAGGCTGATGTTGGAGGAATCATAGCTGCTGAGCACAGGCTCATGACCCCGATCAGTGAAGCTGTCTGAGGATAACTCACTGTTTTTGTCATTGGAGTCATCCTTGTATTCATTCATGGCCTCTTCTTGCAGCTTCTCTAAGAGGGATTTTTCATTTTCCCCACTCCCTTTTGAGAGCTTTCTGTCCTTAACATGTTCTTTATCTTTATATTTAGCCTTGGCCTTTTCATCACTAGGTTCTCTCTTGTCCAACAGCTTCTGCTTGTTTTTCTTCTCTTGGTTTGAGTCCACAGACATTCTGTCTTTGCGTTCCTTGTGTTTCAGATCCACAGAATCCTTCTCTTTCTTATCTTTGTTGTGTTTCTCTAAGGAGCCCTTCCTCTCTTTCCCCATATCAAATGTGGTTTTGTCTTTCTTCTTGTGGTCTTTTTCTTTCTGTTTTTCTATTGTGTGTTTGGCCTCAGTAGAGTATTTCCTGTTTTTTTCTGTCAGAAAGTGATCAAGCTCATCTATGTCAGGTGTTGAGTCTTTCCGGTGAGAATCAGACAACCCAAGGGAATCACTTAACTTGGCCACACCCCCGTTATAGTTGTCTTCTTCATCCTCACTTTCATCTGTGAATATGTCTGCAATCTTGTACCATGTTTTCTCAGGTTTGACCTTGTCAGGTTTTCGCTCCTCTTTCTTTACCTCAAAGACATCTTTATCCCGGTCAGCATGTTTGTCCTGTGAAGCCTTTTCTTTCTTGTCCTTAGTTTGTTCTGAAGAAAGTTTCCTTTCTTTTTCTTTGCTGTGTGTGTCTTTATGTTTGTCTTTAGCTCCCTCCTTCTTGTCTTTAGTGCCTCTATCTGTGTCTTTTTCCTTCAAAGTTTTCTCAGCTGAGATCTTGTCAGGCTTCTCCTTATCCTGTTCTAAGGATCGGTCTTTAGGCTTTTCCTTGTGTTTTTCAGTTTTGGTCTTCTCTCTCTTTTCCACAACATCTACCTTCCTCTCCTTCTCTTTTCCAGAGTGGTTCCTCTCTCTAATTTCAGATGGTTTGCTGACAGTTTCAATGTCTTTGAAGAAGGCTTCACTCCCATAATCTTCTCTTATGGACTCCTGTTTGATTTTCAAGTCCTTTCTTTCTTTAGTGAACTCGTAGGAATCTTTCCTGTCTCTACCGCTGTCTGTGGAGTCCTTCTCTTTCTTCTCTTTAAGAGTATCTGCAGACTCCTTTCGCTTCTTCTCCTTTTCTACAGAGTGGCTGGAGTTCAGTTTCTGTTTTTCAATCAAATCCTTTTTCTTGTCACAGATTTTCTCTGTAGTCTCTTTTTCTTTCTTCTTGGAGGTAGGTTCTTTCTCTGATCGTTTGTCATTATAATCTAATTTCTTGTCTTTGACTTTGTTTTCCCTCCTCCGGTCTCTGCTCTCTATCTTTTCTGTCTCAACAATTAACTTTACAGTATTGTTTGCTTTATATTGTTTGTACTCCGTCACAGGAGGAGCATCCCAGCTGTCATCTCCATAGAGGTCGGAGTCAGAAGAAAGGTCCGAAGCCCATCGGTCATGGTGGTCATCTGAGGCACTAAGCTTAGTGTCTTCCAGGTTTAAAAAACGGTTATTAACATCATAGCCATCATAATCAGGCTCATCCTTCTGAACCTTTTCTTTCTTTGATTTTTCCTTATCCTCCCTGGTATTTTTCTCTTTATCCACCTTAATATGTTTTTCTTCTTTTTGCTCACTGCCCTTCCTATCTGGTTTAGACTTGTCCTTAGTCTTCTTCTTCTTCTCCTCTTTATGAGTCTTCTGTTGTTTCTCCTCCTTGGGCTTCTCCTTTTCCTTGAGGCTCCTTTCTTTTTCTGTTTTCAAGGGCTTCTCCCTATCCTCCTTATTAGGTTTCTCTTTAGTGGACTCTTTTGATTTCTTGGACTTCTCCTCCTTAGCGGTTCTTTGCACTTCTTTTCCAGAAGACCAGTCTCTGTCCTCAGATTTGGCCTTTGATAACCTGTCATCCTTTTTCGAATGATCTTTTTCATGTTTGGACAGCTTGACCTTGCTTTCAGCAAGGGACTCCGTGTCAACAATGAGTGACTTTTGCCTTGAATCATCAAAATCAAATGAGAAGCTTTTGACAAATTTCTCATTCATGTCTTGATTGAGCACTAAACTGGGAGCCTTTTCTTTCTCTTTGTTTTTGTGCTTGTGTTTTACTTTATGCTTTTTCAAAACCTTGCCATCTTTATCTGTTTTGGAGACCGTACTGTCTGTATTAGAGTTCTTGTGAAAGTCAGAGTTCTTTTTGTCTAGTGCATTGGTGTGCACATTGTTTTTCTTCCTGTTATCCTGTGCCTTCTTTTTCACTTGTTTTACCGACTCAACACTTGAATCAGCAGAAGAGTAGTCTGACTCACTAGAAAGCCTTGTTCTAACAGAGTCAGAAAGGGAACTAACATCTGACCATACAGGTGATGAAACGGTCTTCCAGCCGTCTGTCCTCCACTGTTTTGGATTATGCTCCAACAGTGAGGATGTAAGTTTCTGAGAACTCATGCTCCCATGAGACGAGGAGGAAGAGGATGCAGAGTGAGTACTGAATGCAGAGGATTCTTTTAAGCTCATTGTCGAGTCCTTTATACAGTTCGAGCTCTTCATAGAGCCTTTATCATCCTCGCTACCAATGTCCCCACAATCAGAGTCTGAAGTGCAGAATTTGTCATTGACTTTACCAAATCTGACCTCCTTGCTGACATTATTTTTTGTCTCCTTCTTCCTCTTCTTCTTAACTTTAGTTTTCTCTTTCTGCTGCTTAGAGCTCAGAGTAGCAGAGTCCCGGGTCTTGGTTGGTTGCGCCGGTTGCCGTGGTGTGGGCGTAGGTGTGAAACACAACGTTCTATCATCCTCATCTGAGCTATTGCTGTCAGAGAGAATCCGACGAACCGTCTTCTTTGGTGTGAGCGAGTTGCTTTTGGAATAGGTTTTGACCACCTCCCCTTTCGGTGTTGGAATTAATCCACTAGCCTTAGTGGCACTGGGAGGATCCTTGCGGAACTCCTTCTTGAGCAAGTGCTTGTCGTCCACCGGAGGGACGCGCTCTTCCTCATCATCCTCGTCAAACTCATATTCGTCCTTGACGGGGGTGGTTGTTGTGGATAGGGGCTGATCAAGCCCTTTCTTCCCTTTCAGCTTCAAGCCCTTCTCAAATTCTGAGTCTGTGTTATTGCCATCAACAGAACTGGACGGGGCAAACGAGGGGGCATCTTCTTCCTCCGAGGATTCTGGGGGAAATAAAAGAGGACACAAAGTTAAATAACAGCATAAATGTCTCAACCAGAAACTGACGGAAAAGCACAGACAGTAAAAAGTAACACACGGCAAAGTGGAGATGTTTATAAATCCTACATCATTATAATACACACCTGATGAGCTCTCCTCACTAGAAGTGTAAGTGCCTTTTCCTAGCAAAAGATTGAGCATCGTTGGGGAGTTGGCCACCTTCAACGCTGTTTCACCCCTTCTGTTGCTTTGTCGAGGGTCCCCTCCATACCGTAAAAGCAACTTGACCACCTAAAAAAAAACCATCAGAATATTAGCAGAGAAGAAGCAGAAATTTGATCTACACCTGGGTTAAAAGAACATTTTCAAATATGTCAATTACTATCAAAACAAGCATTTTGAGACAGCAAAACAAGCAATTACATTATCCAGGAGATCATTGGAAATTGAAAATACCATTTGAAAATGTTTATAATGTATTAACAGTCATGTCAAATTTATATTGTTGGAAGTAATTGATAAGTTTCTTTCCCTCAAAAATATTATAATTTATTTTAATATATCAGCAAATAGTTGTGAATATAATAGCATTCATTTGAAATAAATGCTTGCTTACATGACGCTATGTTATTCGGTGCTTTTGACAAATAAAATACTTTGACTTCAGACAGAACTTCAGAGGAACAATAATAGTTGCAAAATATGGGGTAACGACGTTATCAATTTTCAACTTTGCAGGATTTGAGGGCTCACTGTATAGGAAATCCTGTGTTATGCTGGTGGAACTTTGTGCCTTTTGAGTGACATTACACCATGCCAGTTTTAACAGTGGATCTGAGATTGTGGTAATCTGGTAGGGCTTCTGCTTAAAAGCATGTCAACTGTTCATTTGATTTCCTTTGGAACCCTTTCCATTGCACCTGGCAGAGCAAGTTGGGAGATGTTTAGCACAAGCATAGCTAGGTGACAGGCAGCGTCAATCTTTTCTTCATCCCTATTCAGAACTGAGCAAATCCTTTACATTTAAGATGTCTGCCTTCTGACAGTGGTCGGTTGCAGACGACTGTCCCCTTTAAGGAGATCCTGTGAGGGAAATAACTTTGGAATTGGCTTTGTTCAGGTTATCTTCAGATAAGGTAAAAGATATATTGAGCTGTAGCAAAGAAGATGAGGGTTTTTGAAACATTTGGTAAAAATATAATTAAAAGGCTTTCAAACAGTGTTCCAGAAAAATGACAAAATGCTCTTAACTTTCACATTTGGTTATTACAAATGACTGTTAAAACAGTGAAATATTTTTGTTCTGGGCGGTGTATTTGATAAATACTCAAAAACAAAGCAACACGGATTTTCTAGCAGATCCTTAAATCCAAGTGTATTTCACCCCATGTCTGATGACGTCAGTGCTGACCACAGCCAATACCCGTCGACTGGAGCACAGACACTGATGATACCTTGAAGTGGCCGTTGTTGGATGCGTCATGTAGAGGTGTGTCGTCATCCAGGCCCTTGGTGTTGACCTCTGCACCGGCTGCCAGCAGCTGCTTGGCCACATCGTAGTAGCCTCGGTTACATGCCTCATGCAATGCAGTCCAGCCTGTGAAGCACAAACATAAGATAAAAAATAATTTAAAAAAATCACAAACTCATCAAATATAGGTTTGAAAAATCATTTCAATACTTCATTCTGAATGTTTAAGATTGCGTTATTACATTATACATGCAACAAGGACCCAGTAAGAACATGTATAACACCGAAGTGTGATAATATCACGGCTGGAGGTGCTGGAGGATGAGGACGAGCAGAAGATGACCGTTGGACTGCAGTGGTGGTGACTCTCACCTGCAAAGTCTTTTACATTCACATCAGCTCCCTCACTGATGAGCTCCTTGATGCGGCGCGCCTCTCCGCGGATGGCCGCGCGGTGCAGCCGGGTCTCGCCCCTCTCGTTTCTCTTGTTTACTTTGTCTTTGGTTTTAGATGCAGAGTTTGGCGTTCCCTTCTGACCCAGACTTGACTGTGACTGATGCTTTGGTGTTGTGTCTACAAAAACGGGAGCACAGCTCATTTTTAATACGTGTACACTGGCAGGATTTAATTCCATAGTAAAAACTTGACAAATGGGCACAGGGCTCTATGTTACTGGTCCGTTATGTAACAGTGCATGGAACTGAAAAACAACAATCCGGTACCACTCCATTGCCTGTAGGTGGCAATCTTGGTCAAGGCTTCAGTAGGAGAACTCAATGACACCCAATTTCTTGAGCTCATTTTATCACATTCAGTGGATTATAAACCAAAGCCTTGCTTAATCACATTTACATTATTGAGTTTGCAGAGACTTTTCCAGAATGCTATTTGAAACTGTGTTCTGTCCTTAAGGCACATACTCAGGTACAGCTGTTTTTAACATTAGTAACACACCAAATAACCCAGAACAACAACAGGACACATGACCCACATCAGAGGCACACCATAAAGACCAGCGATACCACTAAAAAGGATAGACAGCCTACTAAAGCTTGGATTTCCTAAATATTTAACTCCATGTTTTAGTCCAACAAAGCTAACAACAGAGAGCAGATCTAAGATCAGCAATAAACAAAAACACTGGACTCCGGATATTCTGTGTTTTGGCATAGGACTAAGACAGCAGTATCACTCCCTTAGAGACCATGGCCCTGCGGGAACCTATTTTGTTCCCAAAACACAACCAATCTACAAACACCCAGAAAACAACAACGGTGGATTTAGACAACCGAGGTCTATTTTATTGCAGTAATAGGGATTGATGAGGGTTATGGTGTATAATTGAATTCTAATCAGGTGGTGTGGTCTGGTCTTTAATGAAGCATGGCATAACAGTGCGGCTGGGACGCTAGGCGCCCGGGACCCCCCTCCACCACAACACCCGCTGCAGACGTGGCATCCATGGCAAACACGCACCTGGACTGTTGACTGACTCTTCAGCCGTCATCTGCATGAGAAGAGCCACCTGCTGCCGCTCGGAGAGGGGGTAACCGGCTCGGATCCCTGGCATGCCCATCCCAAATGCCAGGCCTGACTTCCTGGTGTTAGTGGGCTCCTTTTTAATGCGCTTCCGCTCCGGACCTTGCTTTTCTGTGAGGAGAGAGGAATGGACAATGTGAGGCCTATGGCTGAGCACAAACAAACAAAAACCCAAGCAGACAACTTGCCTTAAGCTATCATGGCTTTCACTTAAGCAGCCAATTTAGAAGGGCCTCATTTATGACCACATCAACAGGCGCTGATAACAACGTATCTATGGCAGTGGGTCAGATAAGTACATTCGGTCCAGTCCAACCTCCCCCCCCCCCGGTGGAAACCCATATGCAGTCTAATCCCCATCCATCTTCACAGGCGGCTGATAGTGGTGGGTCTACTGCGACATTACCCAGCTGCCCCAGAGGCAGGGAGGGGTCAACTGTTGGCGGTCTGAAGTCTCTCTTGGGGTGGGGGCGGGGGTTGACTTGGCAAAGTTACAGTGGTAACATTTCACTGTGACGGAACACGGCCAAGGTCACCACACTGACGACTCGCTGCTGGACAAGTGCAGCTGCTACTTGAAGGCACGCCCGTCAATTATTTTCAGCGTCCGTGGGAGTTAACATCTCCCCGGCACAATGTCAGTCCTGATTTATATTTGAGACACATTCTGGGAATACTTTACATTTGCAACTGCTGGATGATTTCAGAGCTATGCTCCGTGTCAATATGAGAACCTGACCGACGTATAACTGGTGACAATGTTGTTCCAAACTTCATTAACAACAAAAAGGAATGGCCTTTAGTGGGCATGGAGAGGACACATCAACACCCATTGTCTAATCTAAGAGGAACATCTACAAGCCTGCTCGCTGTAGCTCTCAACAGTTGATAGCTTAAGGCCACAAACATCATTAATAGGAGTAGGAAACATGGCAGCACATGCTTCCGGTCGCGAAACCCTTTCCAGGGATAATTTTCCAGTCAGAGCTGATGAGCTTTCACTAACATCTGTGAATACTTAGGCCTAATGTCCCCCAACCCTTGATACACTCACATTCTCAAAGGCATTTGCCATTCAGACACATTCCTTTTATTCAGACTTAAACAGCATGAACCACAGAAGCAGTCTAAACATGTTTTCAGGCACTGGATGGTGAGAGGACCGAGAAAAAAAAACGCTAGAGTTGCTTTTCCAAACCTTTACAGCGGGCCCCAGTCAGTAATGAGCCTGCTTCAGTACTTGAAAAGGGCTGCTATCAAACTACATACAAGCCTCTAATTACAAAGACCTTTTCTACTAAAGCTGAATAGGCAGGGCTCCAGACCAACATTATCCCCTGGTGGCACTGGTGCCACTAAGATTTTCAGTTGGTGGCACAATCCCATGACCATGCTCGCTTCGATTTTGTTTTGCAGAATAGAGCAATATAAAAAAAAAAAACAAGAACGGGAAAATCAAGCAATGTGTGCGCACTGCACAGAAACTTGTTACAGTCACGACAGAATTGTGTTCACCCTTGCCAAACTCCTTGGGGGCTCTATAGAAAATTAGGCGCATGCTCCCTCGGACGGTGGCGTCTCAAGCTATCGATATCTGCAAGTTTTCACAACAAAATAACCCTAGCATCTTAGATATATCTCATTAAATGAAGCGTAAACAAGCCCTAAAGGTGAATGTAAGTCACCATGTATTAATCTAAAAGTGAATGTTATGTCACAAAAGACATAGGTTTTCCTAACCTATTACCGAATGAGTCCAATATCTCTAACCTATTATAACTAGAGTCCAATATCTCAAAGCCATTTCAAAAATCTGTTTGGTAATGAGCTCAACAGTGAAAGTTCAGCAAATAAAAAGCATATCTACATGACGCTAACAATTTATTTTTAACTGTGACAACAGGATGTTTTCTTACTCCACAAATGGATCATCTGTCCTACAAACAGAATGCTTGTTTAATTCAGGAACAGAAATGTCTGTGGGGAAAAGAAAGACAGCAGATTTGCTGAACAGACAGTTGCAGACCCCAGCAAAGAAGTTAGGCCTAATGGGCCAGGCAGACAATAAATACAGGAACACCTTGACCCTTCGAATCAGAACTTCACCCTCTAAAAAAACAGGCCCATTTTATTGAGGTGCCTGGCAAAATGTGCAGCTCACCGATGCAACTAAACAGAAAGGGGACTCCTACTGTCAAGTCAAATGGTCTCAAAATGGGACTAGGTTTTCAGTCAGGCGCCCTGATGTGAAAACAAAACTGCAAATCACTGTCAATGGTGACAATGGTGACTTTTGAATTGAGTAGGCTAAAAAACACAAATGTGTGATCCATCTCATTTACACAAGGTGGGCTACTTTAAATGTGATCGTATCGTATTTAAGCAACATAGGCTACTTTAAATGTGTGTGACCCATCTAATTCAAATGGTGTAGGCTACTTAAAATACGCATCCCATCTAATTTGGGTCACTGGAAGACTGAATAGAATCAGAAAACGGCAGTGTAAGAGTTGGTCAACGTCCTACATGGATTACATGGATGAAATTAACACGCAGGCATCTGACCAATGCAGGTCAACCCATGGATGTACCTGCGCTATTACATAGTTCCAAAAACATTCAAGACAAAAAAACACTGACAGAAGTCTCTTTATCAATGACACAGAATGAGGGCCTTCTTTAGAGGGCCATGTCAGTTGTTTAAAAACTGCTGTTTGGCTAGTGGAAAAGAGCTCATCATCACTCCTGGCTTTCAACCCTTCAAAGGCCAGCTTAGACAGAGACTTGATGGCAAAGTTGGAAGCACACCAAGCTACTTCACTGTTCCCCAGAATGCCGACCTCAGCCGGGGCGGAGCAGGACAACAGTCAATGGGCCCATGACTTGACATGGGTAGACACAGTGGCATTGTGCAAGCAGTCTCAACAATAGGCCATATCAAGCTTCCCCGGTGGGGACAGGCAGAACCGCTCTAACCAGAAGAACCAGGCACATCTAGTACGTTTCTGGTGTCCCCAAATTCAGTAGGTAAACAAAGACAAGCTAATCTTCCCATCAACCCACATGACAGTGAGTCGTTGAGGCTCTTAGAGTGACACCTATGATATATACAGAGCTGTTATGGGGGTTAGATTCTCTATACAGAGGGAGAGTTGTGTTGTGTTCTGATATATCTAGACCTGAGAACTATTGCTTGCTTCATTACAATGCAGGACTGACCTACCATGTGTTAAATTAACGTGATTGGAAAGAAACAAAAACATCCAAGCCAAAAGGTTTTGCATGACGTCATTTGAACAACATAACAGTATTATTGTTTTGCTAATTGGCTGTACCTGCACCAAAAAACTAAAATAAACCTTTGTAGCTTTCTCTCAATAAAAAAAGTTAATAGGGAGATGTGTTCTACGTCTAAGTAGTCTCAGGGATTTTTTCTGCCCTATGTAGTAGTCATATAGTTCTATGGCTCAAATACTGTGTGAAATACCTCAGTTACTTCAGCATAAATTTCAAAGGCTGTATATCAATTTACTGCGTAACAGATATGTTTCTGATTAAGAAAGCCAACTTGATTTTATAACTGCAGGAAAAAAAGGAACAGAAAGAAAGCAAAAATATTGTCCTTAAGAATCAAGTAAAGATGCACAATTTCCTCTTGGGTAACAGAAACCAAACTGTGCCTCAGAGTGGGCGATGACAAGTATACATTTTACACCAGTGGGGTCTTGACGAGGTTACTAGGAGTTAAACTAAGGTTCCTATAGTATTTTTATGAGCACATTGAACATAAAATGCAATGAACTAGACTAATTTAAAATTAATCATTTAAATAATCAAATCAAAGTAATTGTATTGGGCTATAAAGAACCGGGGTCGGATTTTTGGAACATTAAATGGCAACATTCACTGGCAATACATTACGATTTCAATACATGACATAGAGGCAGATACAGTAATGTAATAAAATTGGATTGCGAGGTCCATGGCAATTCCCAGCGCCGTAATATTACACAGAGCAGAGCTTTTCAAATCTTACCCTACGAGGTCCGGAGGATGCAGGTTTTATGTTCTACCTCATCCTTAATTGATGCCTCAGGTCTAAGTAAGTCTCTGATTAGAGAGTTGCATGAAAACTGGAACTGGCTTCGAGGTCCAGGTCTGAATACCCCTGACAGAGCCAACACCACACTGTCAATTAGTAAAAACCATTGTCTGCTATTGTGAGTCTGAAACTGATAGTGAAACATTAACATGATTAACACCTCCACCTTGCAGTCACATACGAGCCGGACACATTCATGGTCCAGTATGAGGTTCAGCCTCAGGGAAATGTAGCCTGGGACAACGAGGCATATCCCTCTCCAGAAGAAGAAGGGGAGAGAAGACAGCACTCCGTTCTTAAGCAGCCCAGTTTGACACAACCAGCCAGCAAACAGGAAATGAAGGAAGAGACAGGAAGTGGCCACAGGATGTTGTGTCACTGCTTTGTCTTTTTGCTTGGCTACGATGACAGGAGCAGAAGAAAGTGGCAATCCAGAACTAGTCTTTAGTGGTGAGCGAATGAGACAGAAAGACAAACACAGAGAGAGATCTAGTTATTAAAGGGCTCTCTAACACTGCGGTGGCCTACTAAAGAGCTGTCGCTTACTGCTTGACCTGCTTATCTTCATGTACAGAGTAGACTGGGCTTTCCTGATGTAGGCTACAGCACATACAAGGTCAAATACTGTCTGGAGAAACACAAAGGAACCTTTTCAAAAGGTCGGGACAGACGGTGTGAATGCTGGCCTACCTAATGAACTCTGCATAGGCGAGCGTAGTGGTGAAGCACCCGAAACAACTGAACTCTCAGCAAACGTGATATCAAGTCAAATCACAACAATCATTCGTGGATCACCCAGTGGATGGGAGATGAAATATTACAAAAACATTTCTCCCTCTAGGGATCTGAATAATAGTGGTTTGCAGCAGGTAGGGATGATTTGGGCTGTGGTGGAAAAAACCTAAAGCAGCACAGACTCCCCCCCTCTCTTTCTCCCTGCTAAAAGCAGCACTAAGCCTGCTGATAGCATAGGCATCCTGTATTCCTGCCTTAGCATGGAAACGATAGTGTGTGAGCCAGCCTGCCTGTTCTAGCATAGCGTGGGCACCCGTAGATCTGTGCTCATCATTGTCTCTTATGTGCCTCCCACTCCTCATGGCTCGCTCCAAAACAACTGCCATCATGGCTCGCTCCAAAACAACTGCCATCATGGCTCGCTCCAAAACAACTGCCATCATGGCTCGCTCCAAAACAACTGCCATCATGGCTCGCTCCAAAACAACTGCCATCATGGCTCGCTCCAAAACAACTGCCATCATGGCTCGCTCCAAAACAACTGTCATCATGGCTCGCTCCAAAACAACTGTCCCCAGATATACATCCAGAGCAGCGCTCCCACCGCTACTTCCAGAGCAGCGCCTCCAGAGCTACATCCAGAGCAGCGTCCGCAGAGCTACATCCAGAGCAGCGTCCGAAGAGCTACATCCAGAGCAGCGTCCGAAGAGCTACATCCAGAGCAGCGTCCGCAGAGCTACATCCAGAGCAGCATCCGCAGATCTACATCCAGAGAAGCGTTCGCAGAGCTACATCCAGAGCAGCATCATTGCTTCATCCAGAAGTTCTCATAGCTTTATCTCAATTTTTTCACAAAAAATGGAAGCGAATGTATTCATGCACACGTGTTTCCGCTGACCCTTTCTAGCAGGACACAACATGCTCTGTGCAGGCCCTCTGTCCCTCTTGGCAGCTGTAGTAGCGCTGTCGGCCTCTATTCTGGTGCTACAACGCCCACTGTGTGCAGCTTGAGCAACATGTTTTTTTTAGATTCAACCATAAACACATTCCCAAGTGTTTCTTTAGATAACAGCAAAACAATAGTAGCCTACAGAAGTAGCTAGCTAGTTACGCTAACACCAGATAACCAAACGCTCCTCGTTTCAACTAAAATTTCCTACAGATTTCAATTATAACAGCTCAGTTCCATTCAGCTACTGTTTAGGTTGTAGTTCACAGGTAAGAAAATTACCTTATTCTAGTGGTAGCAGCTTGAGAATAATTAATGTTGAAGAACATGGATATATTGGCAAAAGCAGTACATGAACTAGCCAAAGACCTGTGCTTACGGCCTTCTGTGAAATTCCTAACACTACAGGAAAGGTTTCAATGCTTTTTGTATCCATGTTCCATAGCGAACTCCAGTCATTTATTTAGACATTCAGTAACATAATATTGTTTAAATATTCAACGTCATGCCAATGGGGAGCAAACAGGGCTGTCGTATAATGTTATCAAGCCGAAAAATGCAGAAACGTTATAGGCCTATTATAGGCAAACTCTAAACGTTATAGGCAAACTCTATATACTGCACAGTTGTTTCTGTCCCTTTCAATCAAAACACTGCCTTACGTAAAAAGAATTCAGGGCCAAAAGTAAGCAAATTAAACAGCTTGTGATTAACTACAGAAAATCCTGCAACTAATCCTGATTCATTATTTTTAATAGCCTAGTTTGAGAGCACTAATACATACCTATCACAGTTCTAACAGTAAAGGGTTTGGAGAGTTTTACGACACAGCCCACATGCAGAACACAGCAATTCCCTGGTTACAAAATGTTCGAACCATGTATTTCACAGGAAGAAGCACTAAATGACCTAGGCCTCATGTTATAGGAGTTTCCTGTGCCCTGCACCAAATATAGCCATGTGAAGGGCACGCCTTACTCATCTTATAAAGCTGAACATCGTACATTTTCCAAAAAGCTAATATTATGCTACAAATCAACCATCTCCTTTAGCTGCCCCAAGCTAGAGCTTCTAAACACTACATTTGACAAAGACAGACTATGGTAATGTGTGTTACGGACGCCATGTGAAACCACAGTGAGTACAGTCCAACGCCCACATAGCACAGCCAGAGTCTGAACTCAATCAGCACACAAGCACAAGGAGCAGGAAGCACAGGGCTGTAATCTCCCAGCAGCCCCGTGGAAACAAAAGAGGGTTAGTCCCTTTACAGAATAGCTAAGGAGCCACGCTGGACAGCTATACCCTAAGACAGAGGCAGAGAGGGAAAACAGCTACAAAGTCATTAAAGAGGGTTCTGTTTCATCAGCCTCTCCCTCTCGGTGCTGTTTTGTTCCACTTGGTGCTGACGATGACGAGGATGACCACAGGGTGGAGGAATGTGAAGCTCTCCTTCAGGAGGTCAGATCAAGACACTGTACTCACTGTACTGCTTACATAACTGGTCCAGCCCAGCCGGCACTTTCCTCCATATCCTCAGTGAGGTTCAATACCCCACTCCTTCAGGCAGTTACTTGCCATTCATCCAATCTGGGCTGCAGCCCCACTTCTGGCCTGTTTAGCAGGCAGCATGAAGGAAGCCAGGGGCCCACAGTCCATCCACACCAATGCAGCACTTCTCCCCCAGCAGCCTGCTAACAGGTTCCAGGATCTCTACCATCAGTGTCCAAGCACAAAAAAAAGCACACAACCAGTGACTCAGCGATGACTGTGGACATTTTCTACACTCCCGATGTGGCTACTAAGGCTGCAATGAAAACACTTTCTACATATCTTAACAAACGAGAACTCCAAACTTGAAAGCAATGTTGCAAAAAGCCAGCCGACATCACAAGAACAACAACAACACCACCACGGCTTCCCATTTCTGAAAGACAAAACACCTGAAGTTCGCGGCAGTATTTCAAACCTACCTGATAACCCTGCACACAGATGTGGCTTACATTACTGCACGTTATTACAGACCGTCATCAACAAATCATCTCAACAACCTCAAAGCTCAAGCTAAACAAGCTGGAACAGTAGTACCCTTTACTCTCTCTTATTAAAGAAAACACGAGTGATTGACGGCATGACCTCAGTCCAATTTAGGCCCTCGTGTTGGATAAATCCTCATTTAATCTGTCCATGTTCTGTGTGGCCTTCTCTTCAACGATGGACGCCAGTTGAACCCTGTTAAATCACAGCTAACCAAAAGAAACTAACCAGGAGCTCCTTATTTAGACCTTTCAGCACAAACACCTTCACCAATCATGCAACAACACTTCCTGGCTGAGGAAGTGATGTAAAAGCCTCTCCCCCGCCAGTCACTTACCTGAGTCTGAATCTTTCTGGTCTCCATTGGCTCCAACAGTGAAGGGAAGCTTCCTCTTGGGTGCCTTCTCTTTCATCTCTTTGACACCATCGCTGCGGTCCAATTTCGGAGTCTTGTTTGACAATACTTTATCTTTATCCTGGAAAATATAAAAACAAAACATTAACATTATATTCCATAGCTATACCTTGAAAAAGGAGAACCATACAATATTAACTGAGATAAATACAGTATTTCAGTAATATGACAGAAAACAAAAAAGTCCAATATGGGAGAACACTAGTAAAATGTACTCTAGGAGTGCCAAGCATCAATCTAATGTTATAACCCCCCTCAGCTGCATAAGCGACACCCTGACAGAGACCCAGTCCAACCCAGGACAGAAACCCTGACAGAGACCCAGTCCAACCCAGGACAGACACCCTGACAGAGACCCAGTCCAACCCAGGGCAGGACACAAGCAGAGACAGACAGGCTGCAGCTGTATATCCCATAGCCTTCGCCTGCAGCGTGCTTCTGTCTGCCCAAAGACTTCCAGCGATTAGGGGCTTTGCAGAGCGTGACTTTTCCATGGAATTTCCTCTTGGCTCTGCGGCCGCAGAGAGGCGGCCAGTCCCAGATGGGGAGAGTGAGAGAAAGGATGGGAGAGAGCTGCAGCACTGCCGGGGTCTGTGGTTCATGGTAACTGGAACCCACCAGAGGCCCCCCCGTGCCCCACCAGAGGCCCCCCCGTGCACCACCAGAGGCCCCCCGTGCACCACCAGAGGCCCCCCCCGTCCCCCATCGGCCTGCACCATGGGCTCCCTCCGCCTGACATTCTGTCTACACAACACGGCATGGCGCTGCCTCGCCCTGGGCCTGCCTGGTCCACAAGACCACTATTAAAGGGCTACGCAGCAGAAGCAGCTCATCTCTGGGCCGACCTGCCCAGGTTTCACACAGACACCCACTAACGTACCTCTTGGGAGCAGGGAGAGCTGGCAAACAATTCATAAGGTAGGGTCAGGGTACACAGTGTTTCAAAGAAAATAAAATTTGCATATTTGTCTCTTTTGTCTTTGGTAGATTGTTTATACAGTATATTAAAATACCATGCCTGTTAACTAACTCTGGACGGTTTTAGTTTGCAGTCGCAGCTAAAAAACTCAGTGAACCCAGATTTTAATGACTGTTACAATGAAGAAAAAAAAGCATTTGTGATTATAAAACCAGAAATAAATAAATAAAAGCTTATGTAATATGCTGGTTCTGTAACCACTAGATTTAAGAGGGCCAGAGCAGCTGAGTGGTTGGCTGGATGCTGTCGCTGGTAAGGAAGGCTAATTAAAGAGCTTTTTGTGTAGGTGGCTGTTTAAATTCACATATCTGGGATGAAGGACGTGATCAGGCCATATAGGAGAAGTTCAAAGTAGCAGCAGAATTTCCTTTCTCAGGCTAGTTTCCACTGCTGTAGACTGCACAGCCCCGCCCCCTGCCCTCCCACAGTACAGAGACTATGATGTCACCCTTACAGTACACAGTAGACACACAGCAACCACTTCTTGCCGCTCAGAGCTTGGCACTAACTCTGTACACCAGAGAGAGAGAGAGAGAGAGAGAGAATGCATACATGTAGGAGGAATTCCCAAACACAGTACACGCAGCAAGTGTACAGAAAGCTCTCTCACACACGCACACAGGTTTTGCACAAAAACACATACCAACCAAGCCAGACAGAGGCGTTAGCGCAAGGCAGAGCTAGCATTGCTGTGACATATGGAGAACAGAGACCTGAATTAAAAGACAGCTGTGAGCCACAGCTTCAGAGATTGCTCCATGAGAGACCGTGTTTACTGGTCTCCTAGCAATGCTCTCCCTCCCTGCGCCTGCACTCCTCCTCTCCCTCTCTCCTTAACTCCCTCCCTCCCAGAGTCTGATGCAATCCTGTGCGGAAGGCTGTACACACCAAACACGCACCTCTCTGCGGCGAGGCTGCTGACCCAGCGATGAGCATGACCTCATCATCCTGCGTCTGAGCGGACTGTTGCCAGCATGGACAGACACACGTACACAAAAACACGCAGGGTGGCTTCGGATGCAGCTTAACGGTAAATCTCCCCCCACTACCTGACAAAAACCATGACTGGAACCTCTCCCTAGTCCCCAGTCTGAAAAACATGTGGAGCAACAACAACACCTGAAATTGCATCAGTTATTGTTACTTTTGTTCACAGATTAATCTACTGCTCTGTCAATCCATGTCAGACAATTACATTATTTTCAGGGGTCTAATATAGAATCTAGGGACCTATCAAAAAATGTATTCTGGAGACCCATGGCTAGCTTCGCCTTGACCTAAAGGGGTGCTTCATTTGCGAGGCCCCCAAGGCCATCATCAGGGCATTAAGGATGTAGTGACTAAGAATGTAAAATTCAGACATGGCCCACACCTATTCTCCTCTCATTTTCCTACCCTCTTCAGCTGGGTGTGTATATAATAACTCAATAGAAATCACCATCACCTGACTATAAAACAGGGCTTCAAAGAAACATTTAGGTCTACCAGTGTAGAGCAATGTGGCGGCTATTTCTTACCAGCCAAAATAACTTTGACAAATAAAACACATAAGGAAGAATAAAATGCATATTCCCAGGAAGAAGCAATTTCACATGTTGCAAAAATCCCGTTCACTTATGCGACTCTCTTAACTAAAATGTCAGCTGCCACTTCAAGGGCAAATATGGTACCATGGTAACAGAGTCAAAGAGCTTGCCTCTGTTAGAGAATGTATCTGTCACTCGCTAGCTTGAATCCAACTAGTCCTTGCTAGCAGTTGCATTTTAAACTCTAACAGTGAAATACCAGAAAGCTTTTAAACAAAACAATGTCAGAAACAGAGAAACATAGGATTAATTCTCATTTAAGGACTGATACAGGATATTCTCTGCACAGGGCTTCTAAAAATGTATATTCAACCCCCCCAAAATGCAAGTAGTCTATAGAGATTATACACATGCTTTTGTTGACAAGAAACATGCTTTTGCCAACCCTTAATGAGATTCGATGTTAGGGGTAGACCGATTAATCCTTTGGCCGATTAATCGGCGCCAAAAGGACATTTTAGAAAGAATTGCTATCGGCAGAACTTGGCTCCGATAGTGGCACTCTTCCTTGATTTCATGAGACACGAGCACTGGCACTCAGTGTGCTGGAGAGGGGTTGCCATAAATGCGCGACAGACTTTAAATTACGTTTTTCAATGTAGACTAAATCAAAGATATTTTTCTCAGAAAGCAATTCTCCACTCCATGAAAAAACCTTCAACGCATTATTCTGGTGATATGGTTAGAAAACGTGGGCTAAACCTAGCGGTCCCGAGGTAAACGTTGGATCGCTGATAGAGCAAGGCTGACAAGTGGCATCGGTTTTCAGTTTATTTCTTCCCACAAAAGTTCTCTTTTGAATATATAACACTGTCAACACTGTCCTTGTTCACGATACAAGACAGGGAGGAAAAGAAACCATTCAACTTTTACTTTACTTACCAATGCAGCGTTCTCTCTTCCAAATACTCCAGCCATGTAACTATCCATTCATGAAATAAAATCGCACACTTTAGGGCCCTCCTTCCCCCCGGGAATATGCAAGAACATTAATGGTTTGTAAGAGTGGCATTACAATGTAAGGGGACACGCAACAGAAGTAATCCTTCCTGGCCATTGATAAATCAAAGAACAGTATTGCTCATTGTATAACATAATTCTTTCCAACAATGTAAACCACCAAATCACACTTCAGGATGTTCCGTTACGAACATATAGACTACAAGAGGAGCCGCCTATCTGGAGAGAATGCAGTCATGCTATTTCCTCCATTATAATATCAGGCTTCTCAACTGGAATAACTGACTTTATGGGGGGGAAATTGCTAAAAATATATTCACAGTTCAGAGTTCATGTCAGCCGGCATATGCTATCTTTTTGTCAGTATCACATCGTGTAGTTGTCCGGCAGATGAAAATATCAACGGCCCAAAAGTTCGACGGGAAATACGCCAAATATATAGATTAATAGCATATTAAATAGCCGAATATTGTGTGACCTATACGATCTGTTGCCAAGAAAACAGTGAACCTCCGCTGTTTCAGTAAGACTTTACTGAGTGTTTGGTCATGTGACTAAGCGTGGCACGAGATTCAAAAGCTGCACACTCCGGCAGCAAGGACGGCATACATGTTTAATATGCAATAGGACAACATATATGTATATCCATATATTTTAATGTGCATTAGATAATTAGGAAATATGGTTGGAAATGACAAAATTCGGTTTGTGTTTTTTCTTTTGTCGATCAGCTGATCCGACAAATAAGCAACTGAAATGCATTTTCTATTAAATAACAATGTTGTGAAATTAGGCTACATTATGGTGCATTGCAAAACAATTCTAAACTAGGTTTAAACATACTGAAATTTAGAAGCAAACGAGTTTCAGTAAATGATCTGTGCCTATAACTTCAGGCAGAGCTGTCCAACGCTCTTCTGCACCCACGGCCGAGACATCCTATGGAAACTGACATAATTTGCATGGTATTCGTTGAGACGTTTCTAATATTGGCTTCAAAATCCCTTATTCAGATTGGAAACATGATTTTGTAATCCAAATATTGTGCAAAAAGAATGTTGTCAATAAAATAATTACAAACTGGCTCAAATTATTGCGATCAGGCAGTAATGTAATAATTGTGACAGCCCTAGTTGTAGCCTATATGCACATTTCACCAAAAGTGTGAAGAGATCATTCTGTTGACTAATTTAAATAAAAAACATTTGTTGGATCATAGCGTTTGAGTTCTACTGATGTTTAAATGTAGGCTATTATAAGGCTATTTAAAAAATACAGCTCCGGAAAAAATTAAGAGACTACTGCACCTTTTTCTTTCCTTTCCAAAAAAGTAGAAAAGGAAAGTTTTGAGTGAGGAACAGAAGGGTTAAAATTAAGAGACCACTGCAAATTGAACACTTCTGTTCTTCACTCAAAACTTTCCTTGGTGTCTTAATTTTTCCCAGAGCTGTATGTCCGGTAGCTGTTCTTTATGGCCGGATTTCTCTAATTTTAACAACCATATTGGCAGGGAAGAAAAGTGTTATTTTGCATATTAGAATCAGTCAGTTTGATGTTCAGTTCCAGATGTATTTGTTTATTTATGTATTTACTTTGACTTAGATGTTCAGTTCAACAGGTATCCTGTTTCTGATAAAGTCAAAGATTGTTCATTTCCGTGTGGGGGGTGGCATCAGCCGATTACACGGCTATCGGCTTTTTCCTGCTCCAAATTATTGTTATTATATAAGCCTTTAAAAATCCACTATTGGTCAACCTCTAGTCGATGTACAGTTGTGCTCATAAGTTTGCATACCCTGGCAGAAATTGTGAAATTTGGTATTGATTTTGAAAATAGGACTGATCATGCAAGAAAAACTGTCTTTTATTTAAGGATAGTGATCATATGAAGCCCTTTATTATCACATAGTTGTTTGGTTCCTTTTTAAATCATAATCTTAACAGAAATCATCCAAATGGCTCTAATCAAAAGTGTACAGTGCCTTGCGAAAGTATTCGGCCCCCTTGAACTTTGACCTT
This sequence comes from Esox masquinongy, assembly GCA_016801175.1. Lineage (NCBI taxonomy): Eukaryota > Metazoa > Chordata > Actinopteri > Esociformes > Esocidae > Esox > Esox masquinongy. The sequence continues at coordinate 97,948 of JACXGI010000975.1, forward strand.
TTGCCACATTTCAGGCTTCAAACATAAAGATATAAAACTGTAATTTTTTGTGAAGAATCAACAACTAGTGGGACACAATTATGAAGTGGAACGAAATTTATTGGATATTTCAAACTTTTTTAACAAATAAAAAACTGAAAAATTGGGCGTGCAAAATTATCCCGCCCCTTTACTTTCAGTGCAGCAAACTCTCTCCAGAAGTTCAGTGAGGATCTCTGAATGATCCAGTGTTGACCTAAATGACTAATGATGATAAATAGAATCCACCTGTGTGTAATCAAGTCTCCAATTAAATGCACCTGCTCTGTGATAGTCTCAGAGGTCCGTTTAAAGCGCAGAGAGCATCATGAAGAACAAGGAACACACCAAGCAGGTCCGAGATACTGTTGTGGAGAAGTTTAAAGCCGGATTTGGATACAAAAAGAATTCCCAAGCTTTAAACATCCCAAGGAGCACTGTGCAAGCGATAATATTGAAATGGAAGGACTATCAGACCACTGCAAATCTACGAAGACCCGGCCGTCCCTCTAAACTTTCAGCTCATACAAGGAGAACACTGATCAGAGATGCAGCCAAGAGGCCCATGATCACTCTGGATGAACTGCAGAGATCTACTGCTGAGGTGGGAGACTCTGTCCATAGGACAACAATCAGTTGTATACTGCACAAGTCTGGCCTTTATGGAAGAATGGCAAGAAGAAAGTCATTTCTTAAAGATATCCATAAAAAGTCTCGTTTAAAGTTTGCCACAAGCCACCTGGGAGACACACCAAACGTGGAAAAAGGTGCTCTGGTCAGATGAAACCAAAATCGAACTTTTTGGCAACAATGCAAAACGTTATGTTTGGCGTAAAAGCAACACAGCTCATCACCCTGAACACACCATCCCCACTGTCAAACATGGTGGCAGCATCATGGTTTGGGCCTGCTTTTCTTCAGCAGGA
>JACXGI010000976.1:9474-107923 GCA_016801175.1 Esox masquinongy
GCTGTCACATTCCTTGTGTCAAGCCACTCTTGAACAAGACACAGCGTCAGAAGCGTCTCGCCTGGGCTAAAGACAAAAAGGACTGGACTGCTGCTGAGTGGTCCAAAGTTATGTTCTCTGATGAAAGTAAATTTTGCATTTCCTTTGGAAATCAAGGTCCCAGAGTCTGGAGGAAGAGAGGAGAGGCACAGAATCCACAGCAGCCATCTACCAGGAAGTTGTAGAGCACTTCATGCTTCCTGCTGCTGACCAACTTTATGGAGATGCAGATTTCATTTTCCAACAGGACTTGGCACCTGCACACAGTGCTAAAGCTACCAGTACCTGGTTTAAGGACCATGGTATCCCTGTTCTTAATTGGCCAGCAAACTCACCTGAGCTTAACCCTATAGAAAATATATGGGGTATTGTGAAGAGGAAGATGCGATATGCCAGACCCAACAATGCAGAAGAGCAGAAGGCCACTATCAGAGCAACCTGGGCTCTCATAACACCTGAGCAGTACCACAGACTGATCGACTCCATGCCACGCCGCATTGCTGCAGTAATTCAGGCAAAAGGAGCCCCCAACTAAGTATTGAGTGCTGTACATGCTCATACTTTTCATGTTCATACTTTTCAGTTGGCCAACATTTCTAAAAATCCTTTTGTTGTATTGGTCTTAAGTAATATTGACACTTCGCTACAATGTAAAGTAGTGAGTGTACAGCTTGTATAACAGTGTAAATCTGCTGTCCCCTCAAAATAACTCAACACACAGCCATTAATGTCTAAACCGCTGGCAACAAAAGTGAGTACACCCCAAAGTGAAAATGTCCAAATTGGGCCCATTTTCCCTCCCCGGTGTCATGTGACTCGTTAGTGTAACAAGGTCTCAGGTGTGAATGGGGAGCAGGTGTGTTAAATTTGGTGTCATGGCTCTCACACTCCCTCATACTGGTCACTGGAAGTTCAACATGGCCCCTCATGGCAAAGAACTCTCTGAGGATCTGAAAAAAAGAATTGTTGCTCTACATAAAGATGGCCTAGGCTATAAGAAGATTGCCAAGACCCTGAAACTGAGCTGCAGCACGGTGGCCAAGACCATACAGCGGTTTACCAGGACAGGTTCCACTCAGAACAGGCCTCACCATAGTCAACCAAAGAAGTTGAGTGCACGTGCTCAGTGTCATATCCAGAAGTTGTCTTTGGGAAATAGTATGAGTGCTGCCAGCATTGCTACAGATGTTGAAGGGGTGGGGGGTCAGCCTGTCAGTGCTCGGACCATACGCCGCACACTGTATCAAATTGGTCTGCATGGCTGTCGTCCCAGAAGGAAGCCTCTTCTAAAGATGATGCACAAGAAAGCCCGCAAACAGTTTGCTGAAGACAAGCAGACTAAGGACATGGATTACTGGAACCTTGTCCTGTGGTCTGATGAGACCAAGATAAACTTATTTGGTTCAGATGGTGTCAAGCGTGTGTGGCGGCAACAAGGCATGGTGGTGGGAGTGTCATGGTCTGAGGCTGCATGAGTGCTGCCGGCACTGGGGAGCTACGGTTCATTGAGGGAACCATGAATGCCAACATGTACTATGACATATTGAAGCAGAGCATGATCCCCTCCCTCGGAGACTGGGCCGCAGGGCAGTGTTCCAACATTATAACGACCCCAAACACACCTCCAAGACGACCACTGCCTTGCTAAAGAAGCTGAGGGTGAAGGTAATGGACTGGCCAAGCATGTCTCCAGACCTAAACCCTATTGAGCATCTGTGGGGCATCCTCAAACGGAAGGTGGAGGAGCGCAAGGTCTCTAACATCCACCAGCTCCGTGATGTCGTCATGGAGGAGTGGAAGAGGACTCCAGTGGCAACCTGTGAAGCTCTGGTGAACTCCATGCCCAAGAGTGTTAAGGCAGTGCTGGAAGATGATGGTGGCCACACAAAATATTGACACTTCGGGCCCAATTTGGACATTTTCACTTAGGGGTGTACTCACTTTTGTTGCCAGCGGTTTAGACATTAATGGCTGTGTGTTGTGTTATTTTGAGGGGACAGCAAATTTACACTGTTATACAAGCTGTACACTCACTACTTTACATTGTAGCAAAGTGTCATTTCAGTGTTGTCACGTGAAAAGATATAATCAAATATTTACAAAAATGTGGGGGGTGTACTCACTTTTGTGAGGTACTGTGTATATATACATACAATCTGAAGCCACTTTTGTCTATGCAACATAAACCCATTCATCAAAACAGTGTAAAGCAAGGAAAAGTTGCAACAGTCTGCAATAACTTTGCAAAACAGTGAGTGAGTGCCTGACTGACTGATTGACGGACTACCCCTTGTTAAATAGCGTAGTGGTTAGATGCAACCAATAGGTCCCGCGTTCGACTCTCGTCCCGCGTTCGACTCTCAACAGTCAAAGCACAACTGTCAGTAGCTACGTTATAGTAAGCCTAAAATAAAACATGTTTATGGTTATATTGCGACTATTTCTGGTGGATTTTGGAAGTACACATCTGTGCATGCTTTTTGGGTAATATAGGCTAGATCAAAACCCCTTTGGCAGTAAAAGAGTAGGGGTTCCCACGATTCTCTTGTCTTTTCACTTGAAAAAGTCAATTATCGTCACCTATGTTGATAGTTATTGTATTAATGTCATTCACGAATGAAACTAGTAAGCCTATTACTGGCTAATAAGCTGTTAAAACGGCCAGTAGCAAAAGCCATACATTTCATAGCTATTTGTGGTAGAGGAAAACTTCATAAGAAACATTAGTCAGTTTAACACACTGCTTAATGGTGTCTAGTGAAATATTCAAACTTGGCGTGACATTACTACGTGACAAAATCTAATGTTGAGTTGCTATACCATCACTGGGAAAACATATAGCACTGTGGTTTAGTGGTTGAAGACACGGCCACTTGTGTGGGAGACCCGGGTTCCAATCCATTGAGGACAACAACATTTATCGCTTTCAATTGTCGGCCGGCTGAATTAGGCTTGCCTCTTCCTTTTCCGGTTTACATAGACGAAAAGTTACTACAGTAAACTAGAAGAGCTGCTTAATCTCCGAGCTGAACACGTGGAGGTCCTTTTGCTATTTTGGTTGCCTTCCTTGGAAAGTTTGTGTAGTGGCTGTCCAGAAAGTTTTTGTTGGTGTGCTTGGCAAAATATTTTTGAGGCAGTGTTCCACAGACTTCTCTCCCTGAATGTTGTCCAAACTGTGACACTGCACTACACAGAGATGCTATATTGCAAAACACAGTGAATAATGCAATATTTATAAAAAACAGAAAAGGAACCAGGCAAGCCTAGTTCAGCCAGCCCGCGATTAGATAGGATGAATGTTGTTGTCTCTGGCTTGTTTCGATCCACGGTTTCCTATGTGGCAGACTGTGTATTTAACCATTACGCTATTTAAACAACAGGAATACAACTTTTACCTCAGCCATTACATTTTTGCTGAAATAACGTGGACAACAGAACATTTATTAACGGAACTAAACTGTATTCTTGTACGAAGATTACTGTAGATGGCTAGCTAATATCTATACAGTACCTGTAATGAAAACAATGACTCCAATCACTCCATGGCTGGTTCATTTCTTTAGAAAACAATAAAAATATAAAAGGGTCATGTAATACAATTACTCTTTTAAATATGAGATTCATGGTATTACAGAGTGGATATATGTTGGGTTGCACAACATACTACCTCGTCAGAAAATTGTTTCTCGACATTAGATCATTTTGTCACACATTAACATCACGCCAAGTTTGAATATTTAGCTAGACACCATTAATCATTGTGTTAAACTGACTAACATTTCTTATTAAGTTTACTTCCACCACAAATTGCATCGATGAACTGTATGGCTTTTATTAGCCAGTAATAGGCCTACTAGTATCAAATTATTACTTGGAATAGTTATAAGAATTGAGCAATTGCTAGCTTGACTGAAGATGATCTTTACGCTGCCAAAGCTATTTAATTTCATGGCACAACGATCGTTTTTCATTCGTGAATGACATTGATACAATAACTATCAATATAGGTGATGATAACTATTTCATCAAGTGAAGAGAGAATCGTGGAAACCCCTCTTTTACTGTGCAAGGGGTTGTAATCTATAGGCCAATACCCCAAAAAGCATGCACGGATGCGTACTTGGAAAATCCACCAGAAATAGTTGCAATAAAACCATGAACAGTTTTATTTTAGGCTTACTATAACGTAGCTACTGAAGGTTTTTGTCTATCCTGAACAAATCCTAATGCGTAATTTAGTCTGCGGTGAGACTCAAACACCAGTCACTTGCGTGGAAGGCCACATCTCAAACTACTACGCTATTTACCAAGGATCAGTCAGTCAGTCGGTCTGTCGGTTGCTGTTACTGGCAGGCTTCGCTTACGCGGTCCGGCAAAAATTCAAAACTTTCCGTCTGAAATATCTGTGGAGAAAGAACATTCTCTCTTTTGTGTCTGTTAGCGTACTGAGCTACACACAAGTATTAAGGTCGCAGGAAAGGTTATTCATCATGTGAGTGTGGCCGTCCCTGGTTGACGCAAGCCTTTTTTCCCTGCTTCACTGACTTAGAGGATAGTATGACATTTTCACCTAAGAGATGAGGAATATTTGCAGTTCCAATAAAAAGACTATCCATCTTAACTTGAGTTACCCTTATTAATGTCCTCAAGGGAACCTTGTTAATGACAGTTAACCCTAAGACCAATCTAGCAATTAAGATCAATCTAGCAATTAAGATCCCCATTCATTCAACTTCAAACTGACTCAAACATCTTAATATACATATTGTAGATAAACTTAATGTTTTGGTGGCTCCAGCTTGCTCTATTGAATTGCTTTTTGTTTTATTTTCCTATGGTGCATGAACTTACCTGCATGAATCTCATTCCCCTGGTACGAACCTCCCTTATTGCAAACATATTTTTTTCCATGGATCGATTTGTGTCCATGCTCAGCTGAGACCTGTGTTGAGTCTGGAAATGTAGATCTTTTTCTCCATTCTGTCAACCAGAACATGGTAATAACCACTTTATAGTGGTCTAATATTAACCCTATTAGATGAATGGCGTGTCATTGGACTAAAGCAAATCTTGAACAGCCATATTCATCGTGATTTGTGTATCACGTTGTCCCCCATTCCTGTTCTCTTCTGTCTGTCCCCAGTAAATGGCTCGGTAAAAATTGTTGGAGGCAACTTGACCATGGCACAGGGCCACCTAGCCGTCCTCCGCTGTGAAGCTTCTGGTTGGTTCCCCGAGCCCACGGTGAACTGGGTGCTGGATGGGGCCTTGGTGGATCAGAACAGCAACGACACCACCAGTGAAGCCCTGAATGGTCTGTATAATTCCACCAGCCTTCTTACTGTCCGTGCGGTCAACAGTGTCCCAGTAATGTGCCTGGCCTCTGTGTCCGCCCTAACCACGCCACAGTCAAGCCTCATCTACCTGTTGGTTGGTAAGTCTTCTTTTGACATTTAAGTCTGTTCAATAGCCTGGACAGTACCTTCAACATGATTTAGTCAGATCTGCTTACATTGTTAGAAAGTTGTAGTGTTCAGGGTCATTTTAAGGGTTCCTAAGGTACACGATAGAGGCTCCATACTATGAAATACTCCCACATATTGCAATTCATAGTTCTGTAACAAGTGACAGGTTGGAGTAGAGCCTATCAGCTTAATAGGAAGTTAATTTTGAGATATCAGTCATCTGTGATACCATACTGAATAACGGGATAACACTTATGTAAAGACCAATGTTCCACCAGAGCCCCAGAACTGGACTGTGCTTATAGCTGTAGTTTGTTCCATCGGTGGCCTTGCTCTGCTGGTGCTGCTCATCCTTGGAATCCTCTTCTGCTGCAAACGCAGAAATGGCGCAAGTAAGCAGCAAACTTAGTACAAACTTGTCAACTATAGTCCATAACAGTACTCTTGCCATGAATTAGAAGAATTTAGGAGCACTCACATAAGGGCAAAAACAGCATTGCACCAGAGAAACCCATTACTTTCAATGAACATCCAAGGACGTAGCTGCACTGTCCTGAATGACTGCGCCCAGCAAAGTGGCGCACATTGCCTGAAAGTAGCTTTCAGTCGCTGCGTTCAAATAATATTTACTATAACTCCTGAAGTAGTTGAAGTAGTTGAACTCCTCAAGTGCAACCAATCTGCAAAATGATGCAACATGGTACATGCATTTGGGGAAATTATCAATAAGATGGGACGGCCAAGTGAATAAATGCATAGCAGATTGAATTTCAGATAATCCATTTGTTATTCATTTATTCCCTAGCCACACTTGTTATTGAATGTCAAATGTCTAGTATTGTCGTTAGCTAACATCAGTAGGCATTTTTTGTTTGTTGTGCTTTGACTAGCATTTGTGCTCAGTGTAAGGTAAGCACATGCTGTCTATCATGTGAATTCCCTAGTTACCTGTGCAAGGAGCTTTTATCTCCATGCATTCAAACAAAAAAAATAACATACAATGAATGACAGAAACAGAAAGTCTTCTCTGAGGACAATGATGGGATAGGATACATGAAGAGGCCATCGTCTACATACAGGACAGAGACATTAGGCATCTTTGGATCCTAATGCCTGCCTCTCACCTATGCATTGCATACACAGGATGGCTCGACAATCACCAAAAAGATTGACTTGGTGTACTTAATGACTTTGAAGGCTAATATGTTATAATTTGTGGCTATAGATGTCTAAAAACAGAGACTTCAACTGCAGGCCTATAACACCAATCATTTGGTCTGTGTGTCTGAAATCAAATGTTAGAAAATGAATTCTGCTATGTGATTTAATGTCATAATTACAATATCAACAAAAACAATATATTTAAAACCAGATTCTTTAATCTTTTGACTCTTCTTTATTTTAGAATCCAGATACCAGGAGGAAATGAGGTAAGATGCAGCAGTCAAGTCACTGCTTTGCAATTAGCTGTGTCTTTGGGACAAGTGTTTGTCCTGCTTGCAGATTAGCCCAGAAGCCCTGTCGAGGGCAATGCAATTGGCCATAACTATTCGGATTTGGGTGGTAAATGGTGGAATTTTGTTGCCTCACTTTAGTGACTCTGTGGAGGCTTGGGTTCCTGGGGAGCTCAATCAAGGTAGAAGGCCAGAGAGTGTGCTTCTTCCAGTGTGTAAGGATTTTGTTCTAAACTTTGTGGTTTAGTAAGCAGGGTGATAAGATCCAGAATGGCATTGGATGTGCATTGGAAAACACTTATCTTGACAATGTCTGTCCCAATTCATCTGGGAGTCGCTATGATGAGACAGGTCCTTAGTCAGAAATTGGATATCACAAAGAAATTGAGAAATACAGGGTAAAATACATTAACAAAAATCAGAAAATGAACCAGGCAAGCCTAGTTCAGCCAGCCTACAATTAAAAGTGATGAATGTTGTTGCCCTCCCTGGATTCAAACCTGGGGCCCCCATGTAAGAGGCTGTGTCTTTAACCACTACACCACAGAGCTATACATCTGCTGATAGTCGACATAGTGTTTCAACATTAGATCATTGTCATTACACATTAACATCACGCCAAGGTTGAATATTTCACTAGACACCATTAATCAGTGTTAATACAATAAGTATCAATATAGGTGGCAATAACTGACTTTTTCGTCAGCTAGCAAAGTTTTTGTCTGTCCTGATCCAAAAAGCACGCACGGATTTGTACTTCGAAAATCCACCAGAAATAGTCGCTATATAACCGTAAACAGTTTTATTTTAGGCTTACAATAACGTAGCTACTGAAAGTTGTAGCCAGCAAAGTTTTTGTCTATCCAGAACAAATCCTAATACATGATTTGTTTTGACTGTGTCTTGAACAAGTCAGTGAGTCAGTCAGTCAGTGAGTGAGTGACATTCGCTCTTGTTGGCCGGCTCCGCTTAAGCGGTCCGGCAAAAAGGCTATGAGGTAAAATAATTAGTATACCAGTTTACCCCATGCAATGTATTTCCAGATCCTTCTCACTAATCACTATGTGAGTTTGCATAGATGTTGTAGTTAAATGTTTGTTGTTTTCTAGGAGAGCAACGTCTAGTGTGAGTGGTGGTGTAGCAGCGGCACAAAGCCCGGACCATGATAACCTGGCATACGTGAGAGACGGCAACACACGTAGGCTAGCTCTTCTGTGTCTACATGCACACAAGCTCAAAGCCATATACCATATGTACATGTTTTTTATAACGTTATGTAATGTTATGTTGATGTAAACCTCATGCTGTCACACTTTCAAAACCCCACAGAAAGTGTACACATTCTACTAACCCTGGAAACGTTTCTTTTTACAGCAAGTGTTACCCCTAGTGAATTCAATGACAGCAGTTACAGCCAGACAAATGTTTCAAACATCTTTGAGGTAATTAATACATGTGACCTGAGTTATATTGCATTGTGTTAATTAATTTGTTCATCATTAATATTATTGGGTAATACGTACCTCATAAACTTAATACTTAATAGATTATTGGATCGAATGTTTGGGGAGGCATGGAAGCCTCATGATTACAGCCTGTGACTAAATGTTTGCTAGAATGAAAACAGAGCTACAAGGTGAACAATGTGTCGTTTTTGTCCATTAGTAAGAAAATAAATCCCAAATGCTCCCAGGTCATCACTGAAAATAAGAATGAGCCAAATGTCAGGTCATGGCTGGGGTGCCTCTAGGCATCTCCATGTGCTTAGTGGCCACGGACAGGGTCTGACTGCACAGGTGCCTCTAGGCATCTCTGCGCTCCTTTTTTGATTGTCCCTAATTAGAGGCAGCTGTCCCGCGTTGCCTCTAATTGTCAACCCTATTTAAGTTGTTCTTTTGGTTTTTGCTTTGTGGTTCATCATTTGCGTTATTTGGTTCGGTTCATGGTGTACCACTCCTTTTGTTTTGTTTGTGGATAAGAACATAAAAAGGAATGACTTCTCCTGCTCTGCGCCTCATGTTCTGCCTACCCTCAGCCATGACAACAAATATATTCAAACTCAGTTGTTCACAATTCCTGATATTTCATCCTAGTAAAAATTCCCTGTCTTATCTCAGTTAGGATCACCACTTTCTTTTAAGAATGTGGAATGTCAGAATAATAGTACAATGATTGATTTCAGCTTTTATTTCTTTCATCACATTCCCAGTGGGTCAGAAGTTTACATACAGTATTTGGTAGCATTGCCTTTAAATTGTTTAACTTAGGTCAAATGTTTCAGGTAGCCTTCCACAAGCTTCCCACAATAAGTTGGGTGAATTTTGGCCCATGCCTCCTGCCAGAGCTGGTGTAACTGAATCAGGTTTGTAGGACTCCTTGCCCGCACACGCGTTTTCAGTTCTGCCCACAAATTTTATATAGGATTGAGGTCAGGGCTTTGTGATGGCCACTCCAATACATTGACTTTGTTGTCCTTAAGCCATTTTTACACAACTTTGGAAGTATGCTTGGGGTCATTGTCCATTTGCAACCAATCTTTAACTTCCTGACTGATATCATGAGATATATCCACAAATTTCCTTCCTCATGATGCAATCTATTTTATGAAGTGCACTAGTCCCTCCTGCAGCAAAGCAGCCCCACAAAATGATGCTGCCACTCCCATGCTTCACGGTTGGGATGGTGTTCTTCGGCTTGCAAGCCCACCCGTTATTACTCCAAACATATCGATGGTCATTATGGCCAAACAGTTAAAAAAAAAATCATCATTCCAGAGGACATTTCTCCAAAAAGTACAATCTTTGTACCCATGTACAGTTGCAAACCGTAATCTGGCTTTTTATGGTGATTTTGGAGCAGTGGCTTCTTCCTTGCTGAGGGCCTTTCAGGTTTTGTCAATATAGGATTAATTGTACTGTGGATATAGATACTTGTTTCCTCCAGCATCATCACAAGGTTCTTAGCTATAGTTCTGATTTGCACTTTTTGCACCAAAGTACGTTAATCTCTAAGAGACAGAACGTGTCTCCTTCCTGAGCAGTTTGACGGCTGCGTGGTCCCATGGTGTTCATACTTGCGTACTGTTGTTTGTCCAGATCAACATGGTACTGTACCTTCAGGTGCCCGGAAATTGCTCCCAAAGGATGAACCAGACTGTGGAGGTCTGCAATTGTATTTCTGAGATCTTGGCTGATTTCTTTAGATTTTCCCATGATGTCAAAAAAGACACTGAGTTTGAAGGGAGGCCTTGAAATACACCCACAGGTACACCTCTAATTGACTGAAATTATGTCAATTAGCCTGTCAGAAGCCTCTAAAGCCATGACATCATTTCCTGGAATGTTCCAAGCTGTTTAATGACACGGTCAACTTAATGTAGGTGAACTTCTGACCCACTGGAATTGGTGATATAGTGAATTACAAGTGAAATAATCTGTCTGTAAACAATTGTTGGAAAAATGACTTGTGTCATGTACAAAGTAGATATCCTAACCGTCATGCCAAAACTATAATTTTTTAATAAGAAATCTGTGGAGCAGTTGAAAAATATGTTTTAATGACTTAAACCTAAGTGTATGTAAATTTCCGACTTCAACTGTATGTGTTGTACAATAGACATGGACGGTATGTTGTACAACCAACATTTGTTGTCTGTGTGTTTTTGTCAATGAGCATTTTTAATAGGACCTTATCAGTCTGGCATTTTAATCTGAATGAGCCAGACAATCATGCTCACAGTTTGGGAGTAATCAACTGCAAAACAAACAGTTTCATACACTTTTCATACACCATTGTACAAAATGTTGGAGTCAAGAGAGGTGTGTTTGTTAACCTGCCATTAATGGGTTCTTAAAAATTATCAGTATAAACAGCACCCAGATTGTCATTAGAGCATCATCCCACAAGCTATGGCACTGTATCCCTACAGGCTTGAAAGGCTTTTCATTGCTGTATATGTATGGTTATATATGTATTAGTTGAGGGCATTTTGAAATGCGAATAGCCAAGGACATTCATGAGCCCTAAGACAAAGAATATATATCTTAATATTTATATCTTCTATCTCATCTATCTATATGGGATAAGAGTTTTCAAGACAAAATATTTAAAATAATTTTCATTGGTCAAAATTTCCTGAAATCATCATAGAGACATTAAAAATAACCAATAGCTTTGATTCATGTGAAAAATAAAAAACACAAAATTTGGATGTACAAGGTTTGCTTCCAACAGCGACGATTTATAACAACATTCAACATTCCATTTGAGAATCCAAATGCTACATGTGTTTCTACACAATGTTGACCAGTGTGCCCACAGATGGTACTGGAAGTGATGTTGGAGGGCCAGTAATAGGCACTCGTCCAGTCGGTCTAAAGATTGTATCCCAATGCCATGGCAATGAACGAGACATTGCCCAATGTTGGGTACTTAATTTCAGAAGGGATATTAATCTGGTGTCCTGACTCTATATGGACACTAAAGGTCCCATGGCACTTATTATTTTAACAGTAGGGGTTGTTAACCACTGTGTCCTATCTACATTTCTGTTGTAGTGGCTTAGATCACTAGACCATCCTAGGCAATCTGTTTTACTGACACAGAAAAATTGCTATAGTAGACATTGTAACCAATCACAGCCCTTCTTTTACTTGTATCATTGCTCATCCTGCTCATCCATCATTGTTCATCAGCAGCAGAAGATTACCATTTTGAGACAATTTTAATTTCCACTCTGTTTGTAATGCTCTCAAATTAAATTATCACTAGTGGTGTATCCTACTTTAATGATAAAGTAGGAGGGATACATTTGATGTGCCCATAGATTACATAGTATAATGTCTGACAATATACTGAACAATTAATTATCCTAATAAAATATAATTTCAATATTAATAAATAAATAAATATAACATAGTAAATTGATGGAATAAATTGTTAACCAAAATACTACTAAAGTACAGACCAAGTGGTAAAGCAGTAAACACTAATATTTTGTTTTGCTTTATCAGATTCCAGATATTGTCAACAGCAACCAGGCAGCAAATGGTCATGCGAGTCCATACAACACCTTGGATGGAACTGGTGTTAGGAAACACAGACATGTTACTATTGTCTGAAGGAAATGTACAGTCCCAATTACAGAAGAATAAAAGCTGTAAAATATTCTCCAAACTTTGCTCTGCATATTCTCATCTTGGAAACATCATCATGTTTGGAAACAAAGTGGGAGTCTGGCTAACACCAAAAACATGTACGTTAGTAGCACGTAAGTTTGTCATGGCGAATAAATTAGCATGACATCATGTTTTCATTTAGAGAACATCGCATGCTTAAAATCCCCTGCTTGACCACATTCAACACACATTTTTCACAGTCAGAATATAAAAGAATAGAACAGAATAATGAGGATATTTTTATGTTACCAAATGTCTGTTTTATTGTTATTTGTGAAGCTGCAGCTGTTCTTGCAAAAGGTTTTCATTTGAAACCGAAAGCGCAATTATCAATTCTGAGCAATGTAAGACAGAGTAACATTGTCATTTAGCAGACATCAGATGCATATCTGCCCTGCCCTACTATAGAAAACACAAATTACATAAAAAAGAATAGGATGGTAATTCTATACCAAATAGCAAAAGCCTAACTACAACCCTGTTTCCAAAAAAGTTGGGACACTGTGTAATATGTAAAGAAAAACAGAATGCAATGATGTGCAAATAATTTAAACCCTATATTGATTAGAAAATTACACCAAGACAACATATAAAATGTTGAAACAGGGAGATGTTATTTTTTCTTGGAAAATACATGCTCACAATTTGATGCCAGCAACACGTTTCAAAAAAGTTGTGACAGAGGCACCAAAAGACTGGAAAAGTTGTGTAATGCTAGAAAACTAAACCTGGTGGAATGTCACAACTAATTAGGTCACTTGGCAACAGGTCCGTAACATAATTGGGTATAAAAAGATCATTTCAGAGAGGATGGGCCTGTCAGAAGTAAGGATGGGGAGGGGTTCACCACTCTGTGAAAGATTGCATGGGCAAATAGTGCCACAATTCAAGAATAACATATCACAACGTAAAATTGCAAAGAGTTTGGGGATCTCATCACCTATGGTACATCATTACCAGATTCAGAAAAATCTGGAGTAAGATTCTGTTCACAAGGGACAAAGGCGAAAACCAATGTCGGATGGTTGTGATCTTCGGGCCCTCAGGCAGCAATGCATTACAAACAGACATGATTCTGTAGTGGACATCACTGCATGGGCTCAGGAACACTCCGAAAACCATTGCCTGTGAACACAATATGTCACAGCATCCACAAATGCAAGTTAAAACTCTACTATGCAAAGAAGAACCCATACATTAACAACATCCAGAAATGCCAGCGCCTTCTCTGGGCCCGAGCTCATTCTAGATGGACTGAGGCGAAGTGGGAAACTGTCCTGTGGTCTGGCAAATCAAAATTTAAAATTATTTTTTGGGAATCATGGATGCTGCGTCCTCCGGACTAAAGAGGAGAGGGACCATCTGGCTTGTTATCAGCACACAGTTCAAAAGACGCATCCGTGATGTTATGGGGGTACATTAGTGCACATGGCATGGGTGACTTGCACTTCTGTGAAGGCACCTTTAATGCTGAACAATATATACAGGTTTTGGAGCAACACATGTTGCCATCCAGATTACGTCTTTTTCAGGGAAGGCCTTGCTTATTTCAGCAGGACATTGCCAAACCACATTCTGCACGTATTACAACAGCATGGTTACAACAGCATGTAGTAAACGAGTCCAGGTGCTAAACTGGCCTGCCTGCAGTCCAACATTTCTGTAAACAGGGTTGTAACTGGCGCCAATAGACACGAGGATCACGTTGATTCACAGATATTCCCAAAAAAAACAGAGCCCATTTTTACAATTTCACAAGTAATTGGGAAAGTGGAGTGTTATTTTCTGTTGACATTTGGGTAGAAATCAAAACGTTTAGATAATGCTTAGTTTAGGTGCAGAATATAGTCAGAAATTAGCAGTAGGCCTATCTTTTTAAAATTACAGTCCACGTGGTTCTGGATCAATTTTGTTTCTGAACGATTGCAATTTACATTTTGGTGTTGTAAGGTTTAATAATACACAATGTGTATTAATTTTACTATATATATTTTTTTCAATTATGGAATATTTACAAAGTTGAATTATCAACAGTAACCATCATGGCAATTCTAGTAGTTTAATACGAATCTGAATGGTATTGTGTTTTCATACCATATGTTCAACAGCCCTAAAATATACATCCAAAATACTACAAATAGTAGGTTCAGTTGCACAACATTCTCATGCGTTGTATATTTGTAGATTGCAAGAACAGAGCAAACATAATTCCTATTGTATTAGTTGGAGAGGCAGGTTTGTTCTGGAGTTCTCATCAGGCTTGAAAATTTGATTCTGGTCCGAGTAAAGCCCTATTAAATGAAGCCGGGGTAACACTTTATTTTATGAGTTTTTATAATCTATTAACCCTTATCCTAACCCTAACCTTAAAGTTGCCATTGGTAAATTTATCCCTTGTCAACAAGAAGTGGAATTGTGGAAACAAATGAAAACAGAGAAATTACTCCCTGAGTTGTAAGATGGTAAATATTCTCCACAAATATGATTCCAAAAACTTCTGATCTGCTCTTTTGTGCTACAGACACTGATTTTCTTCAGCCCCCCTCTGTGTTTAGAGCTAATGCCCAACTGAGAATCGACTCAATGCACAGTAGCTAAATGCATTAGCAACTGAGACTTGAAAACATGACACAATCTCTAAAAAAGGATAATTATTATCAGCTTAACAGTTCGTTATAATGCTCATGTCACCAGATGTATTTTATAGGCAGAAACTTTAGCTAAGACCGAGGCTAGTTTACCAAATTTGAGTCAGCTATCGTAACTAACTAGCTAACATCGTTAGCATATATAGTTAACGTTAGCATTGTTAGCAATCTTTTACTGACTCTGCTAGCTGTTCTTTTTGATGAAATTATCATGGCAACGCTGCATTCTACTAAATATTTGCCTTTTTTAGCAAATCATCATATTTCCAGGACCCTACCATGTAATTTAAACGACAAATTAATTAGCTCCTCTTTAAATTAATTAGCTTTTGTTCAACAAAATGGCTGCTAAAGTAATCTACTGATAGCTTGCTGATTATTACTAACTATTAGCTTGGTACAGTCCTTAGTAACTTGCTTACCTGTTGAGGAGAAACAGGCCAACTCACAAATTCTTTAGGACTAGAATAATTTTTTTAATTTTTGGGGCGTATCTATTTATTGTAATGACCTTCTGATCAAATAAAATATGTTGATAAGTAAGTGTGATTGATTGGTTTGTTATTCATATATACAGCTCTGGAAAAAATTAAGAGACCACTCCTAATTTTTCTTAAATCAGCATCTCTACATGTATGGCAGCCATTCCATTCCAGTGCCTGTTAAATTTCAACACAGGCACATGTCATTTTACTTAATGAGGTACTGATTAGGTGATTACCTGAACCAAATCTAATTTAACGAGGAAAAGTATAAAAACCACTGCTGTGGTCATCACTATCCTCTTGCAATAGGACCAGCTGGATGGCAAAAACAGTGTAAGTAGTAGCTCAAAGGTAATTTGAATAAAAAAATAACTATTCAGCATGACAAAAGAGTTGAAAAGCTTTGAGTGAGGAAAAGAAGGGTTCAATTCTGGCTTTACTGGGAGAGGGATACAGTGTGCGTCAGGTTGCTTCCATCCTGAAAATTTCAAAGACGGTGGTTCATAAGAACAAGGTCAAGCAACAGACATTGGGGACAACAAAGCTACAGACTGGCAGAGGGCGAAAACGACTGTCCACTGACCGAGATGACCGTCAACTCATTCGAATGTCACTCAACAACCGTTGGATGACATCAAATGACCTACAAAAAGAAAGGCAATCAGCAGCTGGGGTGAAGTGCATGGCGAGGACGGTTCGAAACAGGCTCCTAGGGGCAGGGCTGAAGTCGTGCAAAGCTAGAAAAAACCCTCATCAATGAAAAGCAAAGAAGAGCCAGGCTGAAGTTTGCAAAAGACCATAAGGATTGGACCGAAGAGGAATGGAGTAAGGTCATCTTCTCTGATGAGTCAAATTTTCAGCTTTGCCCAACACCTGGTTGTCTAATGGTTAGACAGAGACCTGGAGAGGCCTACAAGCCACAGTGTCTCGCACCCACTGTGAAATTTGGTGGAGGATCAGTGATGATCTGGGGATGCTTCAGCAAGTCTAGAATCGGGCAGATTTGTCTTTGTGAAGGACGCATGAATCAAGCCAAGTACAAGGTTATCCTGGAAGAACACCTGCTTCCTTCTGCTCTGACAATGTTCCCCAACACTGAGAATTGGTTTTTCCAGCAGGACAATGCTCCATGCCACACAGCCAGGTCAATCAAGGTGTGGATGGAGGACCACCAGATCAAGACCCTGTCATGGCCAGCCCAATCTCCAGACCTGAACCCCACTGAAAACCTCTGGAATTTGATCAAGATGGATGGTCACAAGCCATCAAACAAAGCCGAGCTATTTGAATTTTTGTGCCAGGAGTGGCGTAAAGTCACCCAATAGCAATGTGACAGACTGGTGGAGAGCATGCCAAAACACATGAAAGCTGTGATTAAAAATCAGGGTTATTCTACCAAATATTGATTTCTGAACTCTTCCTAAGTTAAAACATTAGTATTTTGTTGTTGAAAAATGAATATTAATTTTTCTTTGCATTATTTGAGGTCTGAAAACAATGAATCTTTTTTGGTTATTTTGACCAGTTGTTGTTTTCTACAAATAAATACTCTAAAAGACAATGTTTTTATTTGGAATTTGGGAGTAATATTGTCAGTAGTTTATAGAATAAAACAAAAAGGTTCATTTTACTCGAACACATACCTATGAATAGTAAAACCAGAGAAACTGTGGTTTTCAGTGGTCTCTTAATTTTTCCCAGAGCTGTATATACACACACATGTATATATTGGATTCAGTTTTCAGTAGTGGAATCCTTTGACATTGATTTCGACATTTCTAACCTATGGGAAAATGCAATTAATTGGTTGAAATGTGGTTCTAAATAATTACATTAAATGGGCTTTAAATTCCAGTTGTTCCTTCCGGAAGGACCCCTTGCCGGGCAACCTGCTTGAAGAGATCACGTGCAGTTAGTTGGCAGTGGCCACATTCCCGGGCCACATCACCAACCTGGTCTCCTTCCAGTAATACCCAGCAGGATGTGTCCATTCCTGTGCAGCATGCCTTCCTGCTGTTCTTTTTTTGTCCCCGGGTGGCTGGAGGGCCCTGTTCAGCAGGGCCTGGAATTCAGGTCAATTCCCTCCCAGGAGCAACACCACAGAGAATCCCTCTACCACACTGGAACCATATTCCATGGTCAGATGTCTCATATCACATTTTAGACAAATGCACCATGCTAAAGAGCATATAAAAAACAAAAATGTTTACATTAACTTCACAAATTGTTAAAATATCAGTGAATTCCAGGTGATAAATTTGAAGACCGATTGCAGTGGATCAACATGCAGAGATTTACAGGCTAATGCCCTCCCCTGTTGATTAGATCATTGGACTAACTGATGAAGGGCCTTTAGAACACAAACAGGTGTCTTATTTGCATGAATAGATGGATGACATACACTATAAGGCCAACAGTATGTGGACACCCCTACTAATCATTGAGTTCAGGTGTTTCAGCCACACCCATTGCTAACGGGTGCATAAAATCCAGCACATAGCCATAAAATCTCCATAGACAAATATTAGCAGTACAATGGGTCGTATTGAAAAGCTCAGTGACTTTAAACATGGCACTGTCATAGGATGCCACCTTTGCCACAACTCAGTTTGTGAAATTTCTGCCCTACTTGATCTGCCTGGTCAACTGCCAGGGCAATAATTCTGAAGTGGAAACGTCTAGGTGCAAAAACAACCCAGCCACAAAGTAGTAGACCACGCAAACTCACAGAGTGGTACACCAAGTGCTGAAGCATATAATGTGAAAAAAATCCCCTGTTAAAAGAACCGTCGCCTATTACCTGTTGTAAGAACTGTGCGTCAGGAGCTTAACGAAGTTGGTTTCCATGGCCGAGCAGCTGTATGCAAGCCTCACATCAGCATGTGAAATGCCAAGCATTGGATGGAGTGGTGTGAAGCATGCCGCCACTGGACTCTAGAGCAGTGGAAACGTGTTCTCTGGAGTGATGAATCACGCTTCACAATCTGGCAGTCTGATGGGTGAATCTGGGCATGGTGGATGTGAGGAGAATGCTACCTACTGGAATGCATAGTGCCTTCTGTAAAGTTTGGTGGAGGAGGGAAAATGGTCGGGAGCTGTGTTTCAAGGTTTGGGCTAAGCCCTTTGGTTCCAGTGATGGGTCATCTTAATGCTACAGGATACAAAGACAATTTAGACAATCGGGTGCTTCCAACTTTGCGGCAACAGTTTGGGGAAGGCCCTTTCCTGTTCCTGCATGACTATGCCCCTGTGCACAATGCGGGGTCCATAAAGACATAGTTCGATGTGGTTGGTGTGGAGGAACTCGACAGGCCTGCACAGAGCCCTGACCTCAACCCCACTGAACACCTTTGGAATAAAATGAAATGGCAATTGTAAGGCAGGCCTTCTCGTCCAACACCAGTGCCTGACCTCACAAATGCTCTTTTGGCTGAATGGGCACAAATTCCCACAGAGACACTCCAGTACCCTGTGGAAAGCATTCCCAGAAGTGTGCTGTCTTTTAGAGCTGCAAGGAGGGGGGGGGCAACTCCATATTAATGCCCATGTTTTTGGAATGGGATGTCCAACAAGTTCTTGTACATATGTAATGGTCGGGTGTCCACATACTTTTGGGCATATAGTGTATGTAACGACTGCAACCCAATTCCAATGGTAAACAAGTCGATTTTAGGGAGAAATTATCATCGATACAGGAATTACTAGATCTGAAATGCCTAACAGATGACAGAATCAGGAATTCTCTTAAGGTTCTTGAGGTTCGTTAGAGTGACATTTCAATGAAAGTTTAATCCTTCACAGTCTCTTAATGATTCCAAATGGATATTGAGGAGCAATGTTAAGCCCTGGGCTGTTGTTGCTGGTAGTAGGGGAAGGACTGTGGAAAGCTGGCCTTGTACCAGTTCAGCCCATCTTCTATCCCCGGATTTTGCATAATGACAATCTTGCATAATGTTTTGCTGTGTCTCTTTTTATCTTCGAAACCTTTTCTTATTCACTTTCCATTTTCATGTCTAAGATTATTTTGCAAACTAATCAAAACAGTTCTGCATATTTGTTTCCTTATGTATAACAGTGAATGGCCAAACTTTGTGGATGGTAGTTTGGCTTGTTTGTCAAGCCACTGTTTATTTGTACTTCATTCTGCTTTTCTTAGGACAGAGTGCAATCCACTGCTATCTTCTGACTATACACCAAGGGAACAAACAAGTAAGACTTCTCGGTACAGAAAAATGAGTTTGAGCTATAATGGAGTCAGTCTCTTTCGTGAAAGTATTATGACAGAGTACCAGCCTGATTTTTCTGGTGACAGGATCCTGACAACTTATAATTAATTGCTATTACAATTAATTAAATTATAATATAGTTTATGGAAGTGCATTGTGCATGTGGTTGGTTTTCATGCTGTATATCAGGGTATAAACCCAGATGACCGGCACTTGGCAGCCCAAGCCCTGCCAGCCAAACGATAAACGCTGCACTTCTACACCATAACATGTCAGCACTGTGTAACTCACCCTGTTGACTGGACCCAGATCAAACACCAGTGCTGTCAGGAGCCTTCATGTGACACGCACACAAAAACACACATGCACGCATACACACACATACATTGTGTTTTCACAAGTTTTATTCTGTCCTTTTTTGAGTTTGTGATACTATGTTAAGAGCTAAAAATTGCCATGGTTAGCAAATTTAGGTCATCATTTAATTAGTTTAATTGAATTCGATTTCTACTGCGGCCTTGGGTAGATAACTGCAGGAGTGAGAATATGAAAGGTCAGCCAGTTGAGATTATTTATCCACATTACCATATTGCATGTCATGCAACTTTGGGCTGGCTGTTTCTGGTGGAAAATGAATTCTTTTTCCCAGGACAGGTTAGACAGGGAAATACATGAACACCAGACAACTAGCAATGGTAAGGCGACCACCTTGCTGCAGGGAAATATGGTTACAGACTCAACACATCAGAAGAATCATTTTAGATTGGATGTAACTGATAGTGCTATGAGAAAACAAGAAGTACATTATTATTTCACTGAGATACTGTGGAAAGTATAGTCCTTCTGTTATAGTAATGATGACCATACAGTGAGGGGAAAAAAGTATTTGATCCCCTGCTGATTTTGTACGTTTGCCCACTGACAAAGAAATTATCAGTCTATAATTTGAATGGTAGGTTTATTTGAACAGTGAGAGACAGAATAACAACAAAAAAATCCAAAAAAATTCATGTAAAAAATGTTATAAATTGATTTGCATTTTAATGAGTGAAATAAGTATTCGACCCCTCTGCAAAACATGACTTACTACTTGGTGGCAAAACCCTTGTTGGCAATCACAGAGGTCAGATGTTTCTTGTAGTTGGCCACCAGGTTTGCACACATCTCAGGAAGGATTTTGTCCCACTCCTCTTTGCAGATCTTCTCCAAGTCATTAAGGTTTCGAGGCTGACGTTTGGCAACTCAAACCTTCAGCTCCCTCCACAGATTTTCTATGGGATTAAGGTCTGGAGACTGGCTAGGCCAATCCAGGACCTTAATGTGCGTCTTCTTGAGCCACTCCTTTGTTGACTTGGCCGTGTGTTTTGGGTCACTGTCATGCTGGAATACCCATCCATGACCCATTTTCAATGCCCTGGCAGAGGGAAGGAGGTTCTCACCCAAGATTTGATGGTACATGGCCCCGTCCATCGTCCCTTTGATGCGGTGAAGTTGTCCTGTCCCCTTAGCAGAAAAACACCCCCAAAGCATAATGTTTCCACCTCCATGTTTGACGGTGGGGATGGTGTTCTTGGGGTCATATGCAGTATTCCTCCTCCTCCAAACACGGTGAGTTGAGTTGATGCCAAAGAGCTCGATTTTGGTCTCATCTGACCACAACACTTTCACCCAGTTCTCCTTTGAATCATTCAGATGTTCATTGGCTAACTTCAGACGGGCCTTTACATGTGCTTTCTTGAGCAGGGGGACCTTGCGGGCGCTGCAAGATTTCAATCCTTCACGGCGTAGTGTGTTACCAATTGTTTTCTTGGTGACTATGGTCCCAGCTGCCTTGAGATCATTGACAAGATCCTCCCGTGTAGTTCTGGGCTGATTCCTCACCGTTCTCATGATCATTGCAACTCCACGAGGTGAGATCTTGCATGAAGCCCCAGACCGAGGGAGATTGAGAGTTCTTTTCTGTTTCTTCCATTTGCGAATAATCGCACCAACTGTTGTCACCTTCTCACCTTCTCCAGGTGCTGAGCCTCCGCCAGTCCGGTTGACGTTGTCCCACCCCCCCTGGTTTACTCCCAGTCTTGCGGTCAGGAGCCTGCGCCTTTGGGGGGGGGGATACTGTCACGGTTTGGTGAGGTTCAGCACCACCGTGCCGTGCATCCCCTGTTCCCGTCACACACAAACACATCCCGGACTTGTTTTGTGTCACATGTCTTCAACTATTCACACCAGGTCCCAATCATCTCATTAGTATGTGTTTAAATGTTTCCCCTCTGCTCCCCACTTTTGTCGATCATTGTTGTTGCTATCTGTATGCTACACGTAACCGGTGAGTGCTTCTGTTTTGCTGTTTAAATATCAGCCCCTTTGAGCCCCTTTAAGTTTGTTTTGTATGCTCTGTGTTTGTTTTCATTAAAAAACCCTACATCGAGTGTATTCGCCTGCGCCTGGTTCCTCCACTACCACCACCCGTTACAATACAAAATCAGCAGGGGATCAAATAATTTTTTTCCTCACTGTATATTTGAATGCATTCATAACAAATATTAATCAATAAAGATACTGTAGGTAAGCGGCATATAGAATGAGCCACCAGGTGAAACATGTTTTTAGGAACTGTTTTTGCTGGACCATGTAAGCAGAGCCGGCCAAGAAGAGTGAATGTCTCTTACTGAGTGAGTGAGTGACTGACTGACAACCCCTTGTTAAATAGCGTAGTGGTTAGAGACCTGGACTTGCAAACAATAGGTCCTGCGTTTGAATCTCATCACAGTCAAAACAAATTATGCATTAGGATCTGGATAGACAAAAACTTTGCTGGCTACAACCTTCAGTAGCTATGTTATAGTAAGCCTAATATCAACCTAATATTGCGACTATTTCTGGTGGATTTTCAAAGTATGCATCCGTGCATGCTTTTTGGCGCAGGATAGACAAAAACTTTGCTGGCTACAACCTTCAGTAGCTACTTTATAGTAAGCCTAAACTAAAACTGTTTACGGTTATATTGCAAATATTTCTGATGGATTTTCGAAGTACGCATCACTGCATGCTTTTTGGGGAAACCCAAGTTTGATTCCAGTGAGGGCAACAATGTTTATCTCTTTTAACTGAGGGCTGGCATAACTAGGCTTGCCTGTTCCTTTTCTGGTTTTTATTCATGTATGATTTCTTTTTGTATTCAGAAACCCTAAACTTGCACAATTATCATACTGCAGTTATGACTTATAAGTTTGGGAGAAGTACTACCCAGGATTTTAATTAATAGGTGATGATTGGGCAGTGTACATATTGGGAATGGGCTAAGCATCATTTCCTGGTCCATTTACTAAGATCACCAGTACCTCTATTGTGTGGGGGTGTTTCCGGGTCCAGAGTCTTAGTTGTTTAAAAACAAGTAGTGGGAATTTAAATATAGCTTGCTCGCTAAAATATTTAATATCAAACTAATGAGCGCCATGTTGAATCAAACAATTTGTAGAAGGCTAATGTCAGTCATTCTGCATTTCAGCTAATGTTCGCTATCTAGTGCAGCAATATAGCTAACTTGCTAAACCACTTCCTCAAAGACAATACACACCTTCTCAATAAGACAATAAGCTAGTCATAACGTTGTTACGTTAGCAAATCATGTTAATAGACTTATAGTACCTATTGAAGACTGTCTAAACTATTGACTGTTGCTGTATAATATGTCATTGCAAAGTAGTTAGCTAACTACGTAGAGATTTTTAATTATAACATTTTGATCATGACTCATTGTTTTGATCATTACTCAATTTAATCATGACTCACTGTGCAATAAATTATAAGGCAGGATGAACTGGCTTATAAGACAGGTGTTCAATCATCTGAAAGTAGCACAACATGAAGATTAACAGAGACCAAGGACGTACAGTAAGGCTAGTTAAATGACTGCTTAACACACCCATCTATAGTCACTTTAAAGAGCACTCCACAAGTGTTGTGACACCTATTACACCTATTGCCATGATTTTCATTTGCATTTAATGTTTGTGTAGAGCCTACCCCAACCATGAATTGTTGCAAGAACATTTTTGCATTCAACGAAAGGGACATATTTGAGGAGTACCCAAGCCATTTTGTTAAAGACAGAGCACTGCCTACACTAGCAAGGCAGTCTGTACAGGATTATACACTGAACTGAGGTGGTATTACAACACAGTGCACACATAGTCCCCTTGGACTATATACACTGACCACGACGTTATGTCCACCTGCCTAATACGCTGTTGGTCTTCCGTGTGCCACCAAAACCGTACCGACCCGCTGAGGCATGGACTCTTCAAAACCCCTGAAGGTGTCCTGTGGTATCTGGCACAAAGACATAACAGATTAGCAGCAAGTCCTATAAATTGCAAGGTGGAACCGCTCCCTGGATCGGACTTGTTGGTCCTGCACATCCCACAGATGCTCAATTGGATTGAGGTCTGAGTAATTTGGAGGCCAGGGCAAAACGTTGAAATCTTCATCATGTTCCTCATGACCCAGGGTTTCCGAGCAGAACGTTGCCCAGAGCATCACACTCCCTCCACCGGCTTGTCGTCTTCCCACAGTGCTTCCTGGTGCCATCACTTCCCCAGGTAAATGGTGCACGTATCCATAGCTATCCACATGATGTAAAAAAAATGGGACTCATCAGACCAGGTGACCTTCTTCCACTGCTCCAAGGTCCAGTTCTGACAATCGCATGCCCATTGTAGGTGCTTTCTTCAGTGGACAGGAGTCATCATGGGAACTCTGACCGGTCTGCGGCTACACAGCCCCATATGCAACAGGGTGCAATGCATTGTGTTTTGTAACACATTCCTCCCGTAACCATTATTAACATTTTCTGCGACTTGTGGCACAGTAGACCTTCTGTTGGTTCAGACGAGACGGGATAGCCTTTGTTGCACTCGCGTATCAATGAGCCATGGGTACCCAACACCCTGTTGCCAGTTTGTGGTTTGTCCCTCCTTGGACCACTGTCGGTAGGTACTCACCACTGGTGACCAGGAGCACCCCACAAGCCTTGCCATTTCAGAGATGCTCTGACCCAGTCATCTGGCCATAGCAGTTTGGCCCTTGCCAAAGAATGAGTTCATGACTCCTGCCCATTTTTCCTGCATCCAACACGAACGTTGACCAAGAGAACTGATTGTTTCGCTTACCATCTAATCTACTCAGATCTTGACATATTCCCTTGTTAGGAGATGATCAACGTTATTTGCTTCACCTTTGAGTGGTCATAATGTTTTGGCTCATCAGTGTATACCTTCCAGTATTTCATTACAACATGCAAAATAATTTTTCCACATCATCAGTGAAGGTATATGTAGGGATAAATGATTTGCACATCACTGCATTCTGTTGTTATTTGCATTTTACACAGCGTGCCAACTTTTTTGAAAACGGGCTTGTAGAAACTCAACGCCGAAGCTCAGACACAGAAGTAGTTGGCCATCGGCATTTATATCACGAACACTTTGCCACAAACCGTCACTTCATATCAAAATTTGACTGTCACTACTGTGTTGTGTTGATTGTCCAAATTTGACTGTTGGGTCAAAACAATCTTTGGGGTTTCATTTCCAATGTTAAGGATTTCTTTTAATAAACATGCATTAGTTGTAACTGCCGGTCACAGTGCCGTTCCAGACGTTACTTTTCTATATTCTATTAATTATTTTCTAGTTACCCTGCTTCTATGTTTGGTTTCTTCAATGCGATTGGTTTCCCCTGAGTCTTGTTAACCCCTTGTTAAACAAATTTATTACCAGGATCGGAACTGAAAACAAAATTGTACAGGCCCATTCATTGTTGTGCCTTAATCTATAATCATGTCTTGCAAGGCTTTAAAAAAAGCCATTATTACAGTAGCAAGCTACTATCAGTAGGGATGGGGAAACCGAGGCTTTACGAACCATTGAGGCCTATACCACAGGTACACAAGTATCTTTTTAAAACAAGGGTTTTTCTATGCATTTTGGCCTTTCGTCCACATGCAAACTGCGTTTTAGGTCGCTGAAAACTGACTTTTTTGAAAAGATATTCAGAAACTCTGTTTTGTCATTATTTACGTGTAGACAGGGAAAACAAAGATTTTGGCTTGTAACGTCAGTGTGCAACGTAATCTCCTTTGTTTACATGAGGCGATTTTGTGCAGTGGCGCACGTAGCCAAAATAGTGCTGATTTTAATCTTGCTAACTGGACGTTTTACATGTTTACACAAATGTAGAGTTACTCTTCCACTATATTGAGGAACAAAGGCGTAAAAATGTGTTAAGGAGGTCACTGCTAGTGATGTGCAGTTCGCGAATGATTCATTCATTTTGAACGAATCTTTTTAGTGACTCGGGATTCACGAGTCTTTTTTTCTAGTGACTCATTCAATTGTATCGTTTCTTTCGAATGTTTGACAGGGGATTTCTACAACATGATCACTTGCTTCATACCTGGCCCTCCAGCTCTATGGAGCCAAACTGAGCTCAAATGTATTGACTGTAAGAAAAGAAAAACGTTACTAGTTCATAATATGAAAACTAAATTCAATCGTATGAAAATAATAGATTCAAACGTGGTAAAAGTGTATGCTTAAATCATTCAATGGAGTTTTGCGTCCGATCTTAAAATGTCTTCGTTCAAACACGTTTTTTTTCTTCTTGCGATTACAATTTCTTCCCACCTTCGTTCGATTAATCTATTCTCAAAACCAAGTTTTGAGCCTCTATTGGCGTGGAGGCGGGGCTTTATCTGGGCATTGAATTCTCGATTTTTTTTTATCTGGGCATTGAATTTTCATGCACTGCTTTCCCGACAAGTTGAAGAATTGTATGTGACCATGGCAACAGTGACGTTGATGCAACCTGTGATTAACAGTTTATTATTCTGTTTAAATGTATACATTTAGCCTAGCTTAAACAATTCTTAAACTTTTGTCCACAGATTGCATTGGGAAAGCAGTGCATGATAAGGCTATGATTTCCACCTTATAATAGCCCAGCTAACAATTTTCCGTTGTCACAATGTTGTTACGACGTTATCTGGCGACCGAAATTAGGTAGCAGCAACGTTGTCAGCTACGTTGTCACAACCGTAAAAGTGAAAGTTTTCTTGTTGTCGCTACAACGTAACTAATTGATGCTGTCAGTTGGTCGCTAGCATGTCGTAGCAACGTGGTATTTCTAAGGTTGTCGGTTGGTAATCGCGAATCCCAGGCATCCTATCCAGTTGACCATTCATTGCCCTTTTCCTCTTACATTTTTTATATTCATATGTACAGCTAGAATATGTACAGCTAAGTTAATTTCAGTCCAGTCAACATCTTGACAGTTTTCTCCAACCTTGTGTTTACCTGCTCCAACTGTTCCATGAAATCTTAAATGTGCACAACACATTTCAGCAGGGTTCTACACCGACATTTAGTTTTACAGTGAGGTATTATGTATAAATAGTATCCATTTATTTTATCAACCCCTTCCCAGATATAATAATGGCAATGCTGTTAGATCATCAGTCCAGACATTTTCTCCTAGCAAATTACATGACATATCCTGTAATATACAAGAGCCCCATATGTAGCAAAAAATATATATACATTTACAAACAAACCAGACCATTTATGTAATTTAAAAATATTTTATTTATCACCCACCTCACACTCCCAAGTTGGTCAACAGCACAGAAATTAAAATCAGAACTGTGTGGGACTTCATAACCATCAGGAAGGATAAAGTAGCAAATCTCATCTAGTTAACTCCAATGAAACTGTAGGTCTTTAATGGCAATAACCATGATAAACAGTATTTTTTCCCACTAGTAGAGTTCTATCCTTCTCCAATCATTGACATTTTTGTTCCAGCTATCAACTGATCAAATTTAGAAATATTATCAAACTAGCCATTTTACAAGTAATTAAAATATGAGAACACAAGCCAATATGAATGCTTTACTCTTTGGGTTCTTTTCAAATGGTGAAGAATTGTGAAATCATGAAGATGAGAAAAAATTAACAAGAAATTGAAATAAACAATAAATATTATCCAACTGACAAAATACAACAACACAAGCAAAGACGGACACTTTACTCTTCCTTGTTGTCAGAAATGAGTCTGAGTGGTTTTCAATTCTATCTTCACCTTCCTCTGCCATTGGACCCGCTGCTGCACCTGGACAATGAAAACCAGTTTAAAACCAGTATAAAACAGAGTGTCAACCATTTGATTCAATTTGTTCATTATTTATATCACTTTTACAATTTTGTCAAATATCTTGTTGATTCATTACCTGTGGAACTCATAGTAAACATCTTTACTTTTGAGTGCTTGTGAGGTGACTCTGTGACAACTGCGCCCTCTGCTGCCTCTCCTCCCCCTGCAGCAGGCAGGCTCCAGCGTTCGACGTCACCGGCCTTCTGACACCACCGCCCATCTCATTTATGCATTTCACCTGTGTCTTGTTTAGCGCACCTGGTTCTCATCCTCATCATTCCCCCCAGTATATGTTTCCTCTGCTTCCCCTGTCTTTGTGTGTTATTGTCTCGTTCAATACAGAGCATTGTTAAGCTTCGCTTCTTACTTTATATAAAACACAGAAAATACAAACCGCTTCGCTCTCCTGCTCCTCCTTTTCACTCGAAGCCTGACAGACTCGATGTTCATCTATTTTTGAAAAAAGTTACTAACTAAGCTAGTTAGTAGTTGACTTACTGTACTGCACTGTAGCTTGCTAACGTTTGAGCTAACGTTAGTTGGCTTGCTAGACAGTACTGTAATTCGATGGGAACTACCAAAGTGATTTTAGCTATGTGACAGATAGTTATCTATTTGCTTTGTAAAGAAGTTAAATACGCTTACCTGAGATTCCTTGTCCAGAAATGATGACGGTGCTCCAGAAATGATGTCGGCTTAACGAACTAAACTGATGTTTGTTTAATGTAGTCATACAGTACCGTTTGCTAGCTGCAGTAGCTAGTTAGCCAGGTATACCTTAAAAGAAAACTTGCGCTACCTGCAGTAGTTAGCTAGGTATATTACAGTACTATAATGTAGGCTACACGACTAAATTAGAAAATAACTAAATTGTAAAATTGCTAGATTAGAAAACGAAAGTATGATTAACATCAATGATTATAACATTTCTAAATAGCAATAACTACTAATGTAGGCTGACCACAGTAGCAGAAGAGTACTGGTGAAAACTCACAGACATGACTAAATCAGAACATAAATCAGAATTATCCTAAACTGGAGTAAAATAAACGTGCTATAGCCGCCGGTTATGTCTGCTGAGATACTGTAAACTTCTGACGACTATTCAGGAGTACAAACTAACGAACAAGAAATGTCGGGACGCTCGAGCTGTGGTACATTTACGAGCTGTGGCACGAGCTGTGGCTCGAGCTGTGGCACATTTTACAATTTGTGTACGCATTCCGTCAGGTGTTGTGGGAGATTATATAGAACTGTTTGAATTGGTCTGAATTGCGGTGATTGGGGAATTCTTGTGACTCTAAATATCTTCAGGTAAACTTTGAAATATTTGGAATACGTGGTTTCTGATGTGGTGGCAGTAATGACATTGCAAACAAAGTACGTTGTAGCATGAAAATAGGAGTTAAAATTTCTCGGTTGTAGTTACGTAAGATCGTTACCAAACTGGTACGAAAGTTGTTACATTGTCAGTACGTCCTGTAATTACGTTTCTGCTACATCCTGAGAAGGTAAGGAAGATTACCAATTATGTGGTCATTAATTTCCTTCAGATAACGTTGGAGTTACGTAGAATCATTACTAAACTGGTACGTAAGTAATTACCTTGTCAGCACGTCGTGTAATTACGCTCCTGCGACGTGCTGAGGAGGTAAGGAAGATTATCAATTATGTGGTCATGCAATTACCTTTGGATAACGTTGCCACAATGTTTTGAGAAGGTAATGTCATGCCATTACCAATCCATTACCAAGCCATAACGTCAAGGTTGGTCATGGTTACGTTACGTGTTAGCTGGGAGTGTGATTCATGGCTAATCGGATGCGAGAATTCAATGCCAAGATAAAGCCCTGCCTCCACACCAATAGAGGCTCAAAACTTGGTTTTTAGAAAAGATGACTCGAACGAAGGCGGAAAGAGATTGTAATCTTAAGAAGAAGCGAACGTGACAAAAGCGTGTTTGAACGAAGACATTTTAAGATTGGACACGAAAATCCATTTAATGATTTCAGCACACTTTTACCACATTTGAATCTATTTCTTTTCATAACGATTCAATATTATTTGTTAACCTTGCTCTTATTTATTTTCAAAATATATTTCAGTTATTTCAGTTTTTCTTTTCTTACGGTCACATTTGAGCTAAATTTGACTCCATACAGCTCAGTTCTCCAAGCAACGTCTATGTGCATTCGCAGAGAAAATACAGCTCTGGAAAAAATTGGGACCACTGCTAAATTATCCGTTTCTCTGGTTTTACTATTCATAGGTATGTGTTTGAGTAAAATGAACAGTTTTGTTTTATTCTATAAACTACTGACAACATTACTCCCAAATTCCAAATAAAAATATTGTCTTTTAGAGTATTTATTTGTAGAAAACCACAACTGGTCAAAATAACCTAAAAAAGATGCATTGTTTTCATGGTCCAATCCTTATGGTCTTTTGCAAACTTCAGCCTGGCTCTTCTTTGCTTCTTATTGATAAAGGGCTTTTTACTAGCTTTGCACGACTTCAGCCCTGCCCCTAGGAGCCTGTTTCGAACCGTCCTCGCCGTGCACTTCACCCCAGCTGCTGTTTGCCATTCTTTTCG
Source organism: Esox masquinongy (assembly GCA_016801175.1). Classification (NCBI taxonomy): domain Eukaryota; kingdom Metazoa; phylum Chordata; class Actinopteri; order Esociformes; family Esocidae; genus Esox; species Esox masquinongy. The sequence continues at coordinate 39,773 of JACXGI010000976.1, forward strand.
TAGGTCACTTGATGTCATCCAACGGTTGTTGAGTGACATTTGAATGAGTTGACGGTCATCTCGGTCAGTGGACAGTCGTTTTCGCCTTCTGCCAGTCTGTAGCTTTGTTGTCCCCAATATCTGTTGCTTGACATTGTTCTTATGAACCGCCGTCTTTGAAATTTTCAGGATGGAAGCAACCTGACGCTCACTGTATCCCTCTCCCAGTATAGCCAGAATTGAACCCTTCTTTTCCTCACTCAAAGCTTTTCTTTTCAACTCTTTTGTCATGCTGAATAGTTATTTTTTATTCGAATTACCTTTGAGGTACTACTTACACTGTTTCTGCCATCCAGCTGGTCCTATTGCAAGAGGATAGGGATGACCACAGCAGTGGTTTTTATACTTTTCCTCATTAAATTAGATTTGGTTCAGGTAATCACCTAATCAGTACCTCATTAAGTAAAATGAGGTGTGCCTGTGTTGGAATTTAACAGACACTGGAATGGGAATGGCTGCCATACATGTAGAGATGCTGATTTAAGAAAAATTAGGAATGGTCTCTTAATTTTTTCCAGAGGTGTAGATCAAAGGAGGAACATCATGAAGACATGTTTATAACTGATAATTGAATGCAGAGTTTAATAATTAATATAGTTAGTTAATTACTGATGTCATGGAAAAAAGATGAAAACAAGCATGGAGCCGCTGCCTTTGCCTATGTAAAAAAGACTTGTGAGTGGCTGACTCGTCCAGTTTTATCGTTCAATTGAACGGTTGTTTCATTAATTTGAACAACTGGCAGCGGAGTTCGACCCAACCACAGCATACGCTGTTTGTTTTACGCTCGCAAAGAAAAATAGATCAAGACAGTAGTATTAAAAATACATGTTTGTAACAGATAATTGGACACATGGCAGGTCTGAAATAATTCATGTAGTAGTTGATTTTTGATTGTAATGATAAACACAGATCAAATCGTAAACTGAGCCTTTGCCTAAATAAGAAGAACTCGTGAACGAATGACTCGGTCAGTTTTATCGTTCAATTGAATGGTTATTTCAATTGAGCGATAAAAAAAAACCCCTATGCACAAGCGAGGAAGAGGGGGTATTACCCTGCCCGGAGGAAGCCCGGGGGCCCCCGTCTGGAGCCAGGTCCAGAGGGAGGGCTCGTCAGCGAGCGCCTGGTGGCCGGGTTTGACACGGAGCCCGGTCGGGCATAGCCCGAAAAAGCAACGTGGCACCCCCCTCTCCATCCTATGGGCCCACCACTCATAGGAGGAACCGCTGGGGTCGGTTGCGCTGCCATATGTGTGGTAGTGAAGTCCAGGGGCCTCGATGGACCAGACCCGGGCGGCCGGGGCTGGCTCTGGGGACGTGGAACGTCACCTCTCTGTGGGGGAAGGAGCTGGAACTTGTGGGGGAGGTGGAGCACTATTAGTTATATCTAGTGGGGCTTACATCCACACACAATCTCGGTTCTGGAACCGTACTCCTGGATAGGGGATGGACTCTATTCTTATCTGGAGTTGCCCAGGGTGTGAGGCTCCGGGCGGGGGTTGGGATACTCACAAGCCCCCGGCTGATATGTTATCCCGGAGGACTCCGGAGACGGTTGCAGTGTACCGACGGACCCGAAGGGCTGCAACCTCTGCTGTGAAAGAGGCAAAACAGCAGGTGTGGGAGGAGTTCGGGGAAGCCATGGAGAAGGACTTTCGGTCGGCACCAAGGTGCTTCTGGAAAACCATCCGCCACCTCAGGAGGGGAAAACAGGGAACCATCCAAGCTGTGTACAGTAAGGATGGGACACTGTTGACCTCAACTGAGGGGGTAATTGGGCGATGGAAGGAACACTTTGAGGAACTCCTAAATCCCACTAACACGCCCTCTATAGTGGAGGCAGAGCTGGAGGCTGATGGGGAAACATTGTCAATCTCCTTGGCAGAAGTCACTGAGGTAGTCAAACAACTCCACTGTGGCAATGCTCCGGGGATTGACGAGATCCGTCCAAAAATGTTGAAAGCTTTGGGTGTGGAGGGGATGTCTTGGATGACACGCCTCTTCAACATTGCGTGGGAGTCGGGGACAGTGTCAAAGGAGTGGCGGACCGGGGTGGTGTTTCCCCTTTTCAAAAAGGGGGACCAGAGGGTGTGTGCCAATTACAGGGGTATCACACTTCTCAGCCTCCCTGGGAAAGTCTACTCAAAAGTACTGGAAAGGAGGGTTCGGCAGATAGTCGAACCTCAGATTGAAGAGGAACAATGCGGATTCCGTCCTGGTCGCGGAACAACCGACCAGCTCTTTACTCTTGCAAGGATCCTGGAGGGGGCCTGGGAATATGCCCATCAAGTCTACATGTGTTTTGTGGATCTGGAGAAGGCGTATGACCGGCTCCCCCGGGAGATACTGTAGGAGGTGCTGCGGGAGTATGGGGTGAGGAGGTCCCTTCTGAGGGCAATCCAATCCCTGTACGTCCAAAGTGAGAGCTGTGTTCGGGTTCTCGGTAGTAAGTCGGACTTGTTCCATGTTGGGGTTGGCCTCCGCCAGGGCTGCGCTTTGTCACCAATCCTGTTTGTAACTTTCATGGACAGGATTTCGAGGCGTAGTCGGGGTGGGGAGGGGTTGCAGTTCGGTGGGCTGGGGATCTCATCGCTGCTTTTTGCAGATGATGTGGTCCTGATGGCATCATCGGTCTGTGACCTTCAGCACTCACCTGACCGGTTTCAACTTTTTTGGAAAGGAAAGAAAAAGGTGCAGTGGTCTCATAATTTTTTCTGGCCTGTATGTTTAAGATTCAGAAGAAGGACTTAGCAAGCCCCAGTAAAAATGTATATGAGAGCTAGAGTATTGCTTTACTTTGAGCAAGCATATCTAATGACATGCACATATGAAATGGACTCTCATGTAAAGTATTATCGCAACAAAGATTTAAACTAACGTTCTATTAACAATTCAAGCACTAGGCTCAGTCTCCTTCCTACTCCAAGCAGACAATTTCATGATTAAAGTCTCCTTTGTGAGATTACCTTCAGGGCCATTCCTTATGTGGTAAATGTTAACTGCTTACTTAAGCAGGCCCAATCAGGCTGGGCTCCTACAGCTTGGAGCCCAGCCTGGAGGAGTTGAGAGGCCACATTACTAATAGCCTATCAATAGCCATTACTACCACACTATTAATTATTTTGCATCACTGTCCCAGTAACTGCCTATGCTGGAGAAAGAGGGGCCAATAGAGCAGAATTGGGCAACTGAAAGCCTGCAGGCAGTGCCGGCTCTAGCCTTTTAGGGGCCCTTGGCAAAATTTGATTTGGGGCCCCTTCTCCCCTATCGGTCAGGGGCTCCCTAGCAGTTGGAGACCACCTAGTGGTCAGGGGCCCTAAGTGTAATTTAACCCCGATAGTGGTTAAAATCCAACTCCTTGATAGTGTTAGAATGTCAACAGTATAAACTGTTAATTTTAATGATACGTTCACCTAAATTGTGGGGATTTTGAGACCCAGACTGATTTTATTGTGTACTGTCCCGAGCCCACGGTGAGGTCTGGCACCCATGATCCTAAGGCCCAGTCGCTTTCAAGAGACTTGACATTTATTTTCTCTGCTGTGATTCAGTCCGCTGGGGCTTCCTCTGCATAGACACGGTATGAGTAGCCCGTGTAGTGGGTCTTTTGTTGCCTGCTGCTGTGATAAATGATTTTACCCTACATCTTCATGTCTCTTCATGCTCTCCTCAAGAATTACTGGTGCAACCCCAGGAGCTCCCTATGTTTACATTACATCACAATTTAAGTACCTGGTTTCATCCATCCACCTATTCAAATATTCTCCACATCAAAGCAGTACATTCAGTATCAGTCCTGACAGGAGGGACTCCATGAGAGGCTATTCATGTGTTGCCTTTTACCACACACTAGAATATTTAGCCTGTCATAGGGGAAAGTATATAAATACACTGATCCCTATGTACTATGCACTACATATGCCTTTTTTGCTAAATTTGCTCTGTAACAATTTTTTTTAATATATTGGCATTACCACAGAATACATGATAGAAATTATGTCTCCAAGACAGTGGCAATTTGAAGAAACTAAAAAGCAATGCATTTCTATTAGCACCTTCAAAACAGTGGCTAAAGATATCTGAATTTGAGGTAGTGATAGTGCTGTAGGAAAATCCTCCAGTGTTGGTCACCAGCATCTCCAAATTGTAACTGCCAATTTAGTTATTATGAGCTGTTTATGCAAAGTACAGGTCCATCAATTCAATGTAATCACATAATAACAATTAGACCTGTACCCATAGAATTGTACTTTTGAATTAAATAACAAACATAAATACTAGAAATTCTTTGCTTCTTTCAAGTATCTGTAATGATAAAATCTGTATCTCTACAAGCAATCCAGGTAAATCCATGTGCAGAGTGACTCTTAAAACAGAAAAAGGAGGGACAACTGGCTAAGAGTTGAATAGTGGACAGATTCTCCCTGCTCTTGTATTAAAGATGAGATTGATTTTTTAACTGCACTTCAAAGTGCTCCAAGAGCTGCAGCCTGTAGACTATCACTGGTATCTGGGCTCCAGAGATAATTTGAGAGAACAAGGGAAGAGAGGGAGAGAAAGAATTGGGTCTTCCCAATGAAAGCTGGTTTCCAGGTTGCTGCTGGGAAAAAAAACATAAATAGCCTACAACCAACCAGTGAAAATGCATAGCGAATTTGTATTCCTTACAATTAATGAAGCAGTATTGATAGTGTGGAACTTAGACGTGTCAGCATTATGATTTAACAAACAATACAGTCTTGCAGCGCAGGAATGATTTTATTTTGGTTTTGGCCCCCATCCAGTCTTGATTAGTGTCCTCAATTAGAATTCAATCCATCGAAATCAATATAAGCGATTGTGAAATGCAAATCGTTTTTGGCTCTAAGTTTCCTACACAAGCTGCGTCTTTCTCTTCATCCATGAAGCAAGCTGACTTAACGGAGTTCTCTTTTCGTTTTACGAGTTGTGAAAGCTGACTTGATAATCAGAGAGTTTACTGTATGGTCAGGTAAAAACAATGGCAACGTTGGTATTAGAAAAAAAACAGCATAAAATATGTATACTTATTTTCGTGTCTTGTAAAATAAATAGTAAGTCGACCGATGTTATGGCTCCATGTGTTGATATGGTGTACATTTCCTATTCCCACTTAACATCGAATGACGTGAAGCACCGTACATTTCATAAAAACACCTGGGTAGCTTAGAATGCTGTAACTACAGTACAGGCCGTTTGGTTGGTTTGTTATAACAATGAACTGACATTTAAATAACTTAAAAAGGCTATGTGTGCGACTATAATCAATATTTGAGCTCTGAGCAGAGATCTGAGTTGAGGATGTGCAGACTGTATTCCTATTGGTTTAATGAACGAGGTGACATAAAAGGGTTTTTCCACGTAGTATAGGCTAAAACCTCCCCTCTATAAAGGACGCTGCGCAGACATCGTTGACAGGACTGCGTACTGGTGACAAGTGTACTCCACGTGAAGTACTGGAATCATCGAGGTGACCCACTACAATACCTAAACATGAGTGAGGTAGGTTCCTGCTTTACTTTAAAACGCTTCTGAAGTTTATTGCGCTCGATTGAAAAAACGTGGGCTAATAAACGCATTGATGGGTACTCAGCTGCGGTTGCTAAAAAGCCAGGATTCCAACAAGGACCGCGAGCACATTGTTTTTAAGTTTTACAATTTTGATATAAAAATGTTATTTTGCTGACGCATTGATATTAAACGATTTTGCCAGCATATTTAAATATTAGTGAAGTCCAGTCAGTCTAAAAGGTTTTTGTCCTTGGATTAAAGCTCGTGGAGTTCGTTCATGAAAGTTATTGAGAGAACACACTTTACAAATGTAGACCACGCTTACCACACGCATGAACCAGTATCAAAAGCGTAGTCACATTCATTTTCCATTCGGTGATTTCAACGTAGCCTATCGTTGTACAAGGAATTGTCTAGAAGTGAAGCCATAGATCCACCTACTAATTTACTTAAAATTAAGGCTTTTAAACGTTGTCAGCATAGCATGTTTATTCTGTCTTTATATAACAGTTATCATACTGCATAGGCATGCTTGTTCATGTCTCAGTTAAGTGAATCGTTAACGTGGTTTTATTGCCATTATGGACACTCAAGTTTTTGTCACTTTATGTAGAGGAAGAAAGACAGAGAGCTAGAACCTCAGCAAGCATTCCATAAGGGAATAGTCTCTGCGTTTATCCTTTGATAAACAACATTTTTTTATCAAAGGAGTCGAGCCATTACATTTAAGTTAATGCGTAATCCAGCATGAGCAGTGTATGTGTTAGAAGCCTGCCAATCAACTGAAAACCTCAGTTAGTTCAGTTAAGCCATAATAACCATGTCATAAATTTATCATGTTTTAGTTGAAAGCAATGGGTACCTGTGGTTATAAGGCTGAATGAAGAAAAATGAAGAAAAATTCCAGCTATCCCAGAATACCCTATGCAAATGCTGAGCGTTTGCAAAGAGCACATCCTACAGTCACTGAATAATTTAAGGCATGCTGCTGACCCATTGAAATAACATTCTGTTCTGTCACTGCATGCACAGAGTAGGTGGGAATGGAAATAAGTGAGGTCCCCAATCTGAGACCTTATCAGTCGCTTTTCCTCAGAAATAATGAGAAAATCAGTAGAATTTTCAATTTCTTGCCTGGTGTGTAGGCTAGCACAGTGGCACTATTTCAACATAATTGCTTTCTGTCAATGGAATCCAGAAGCAGTTGCTTTATGTGAAGAAGGGACAGGCTGAGAGCGTGAGAGAGAGAAGAAAAGAGTATGATAGATTTGTAAAGACAGACAGTGAGATACAGGGAGAGAGCGACTGACAGATATACTGGGTGTGGCATATCGGGCCAGTCCTTTGACTCTGCAGCAGTGCCTGCCCTCTTCACAGCTGCCCCCTTTTCACTCCTAGCAAGCCAAGCTCGCTTGACAGGTGGTCCAGTGGAGTGGCTCGGTCAGTGGCTGCCTCAGTCTTTTTATGAGCGAAGTCTGTCCTGGCTACCTTTTTCACATTTACATTCCTAGTGGCGCATGTATAGGTTTGATAGAAAGTGAGAGCCATGGCAGCTGGTGAAATAGATTACATTTTCATTACCTGTCTTTAGATTAATCCGGTGTTCCGGGAGAATACAACAGAGATGCTTTTGGATGTTAATTCAACACTATTTAAACTTTTTCTCTGAATGAATTGATTGGTTGAACAGCGCAGAAGACCACCTCTGCAGCAGTTCTTGTTTTAATTATCAGGATCATGGAGTAAGAAAAAGGCTTTAGTTGATGTACCATTTGCCCACATCAACAAAATCTGCTTGATGATACTGAAGATTTGAGATCATTAGCTGAGATATGACAATGTTTCAATGGTTTATGGTACTGCATGAACACATTATTTTATTAATAAGATATTACAAAGTGGAATCCTGCAACCAGGATATTAATTAGCTTTCCATCACTATGATTTATATGCCTTAGAGGAATCAAGGCCTTAGAGAGGCTCAGTGAATTCGTAATTAAATGGAAATCAATGCCAATAGTCTCCACTCCCACCTACAGTACTACTATCATTTTCTTTTACGTTCATTTAGTTCCTCACCACTTTTTTACTCTGCATAAATGTTTTACTCACAACCTTTTTAGTCTCCCACCAAGAGAGAGGCCTATATAGAGGCCTAAATGAACTCACTAGTATAGGCCCTTAACAGCAATGAAAACCCTGGTATTGATGTAAAGATGGAGTCCATTGGGTACTGTATCTGAGCATGTGACAATCCCACAATCAGACTACATATATAATGTGAGTAGAATAGAGGTTGTATGGGAGAGAATCAGAATCCTCTTTGAAAAAGAGATCACATAACTTAGTCCCTGTGTTAGGCTGAGTTAGAGGAATTGATTGGAACTGTTACAACTGTCAACCCTGCAGCCTCCTGTCTGGGGATTTTGGAGTTGTCAGTGGTTTGGCAAAGCAGCATGGTATTCTTAAGTATATGCAAGTATGTTTTTGTAAATACATCTGTACATGCACTAAGGCCATCTGTCAGGCCACTGGTAATCTCATTCCCAAATGTGTGGCCTGGTAGAACACTTTGACCAACCCGGCCTTCATTAGCCATTAATAAAAAATGAAAAATTCCTGTGCTGATAGGCATTTGGTTAATCGGCTCAGTCTACTGACCAATCATCTCCCACAACTTGTTACCCTACATGTTCTGTGAACCCAAGCACCAATTGCTGTTGTAACATTGCTGTGGGACAGCTGTGTGAGCATACAGTGCAGACAGCTATCTCACTAGTACTGACTCATGGCATAACACCATTTTTTTGGCTAGGTCAGTCTTAATGATTTGGGGGATGGAAATTAGACCCCATTCATTTACACTCCTTGCATCATTTCCTATTGCCTTCTTTTTTAAACCTTGTTCATTATGATAAAAATTTATGTACAAAGAATAATAAGACGAGGTTAGGCCACTAGTTACCTCATTAGAACCGAGGCACTAAATCAAAATTTTGAGACACAGTGACCATCTCTTTGTTGCCAGGCGAGATTGGAACGCTCTCCACAAACAAGTTATTAAGCAGATTTGTTCAATAGTTGCCAGGTAGAATTATGTAACATGTCAGTCTCATTCAACAGCCATATACACCGATCAGCCATAACATTATGACCACTTGCCTAATATTGTGCAGGTCCCCCTTTTACCGCCAAAACAGCCCTGACCCGTTGAGGCATGGACTCCACTAGACGTCTGAAGGTGTGCTGTGGTATCTGGCACCAAGACGTTAGCAGCAGATCCAAGTCCTGTAAGTTGCGAGGTGGTGCCTCCATGGATCGGACCTGTTTGTCCAGCACATCCCACAGATGTTAGATTGGATTGAGATCTGGGGAATTTGGGGGCCAAGTCAACACCTTGAACTTGTTGTTGTATTCCTCAAACCATTCCTGAACCATTTTTGCTTTGTGGCAGGGCACATTATCCTGTTGAAAGATGCCAATGCCATCAGGGAATACTGTTGCCATGAAAGGTTGCACATGGTCTGCAACAATGCTCAGGTAGGTGGTACGGGTCAAAGTAACATCCACCGTCTTGCCTTCTTCCCTTCCCAATGGAAGAAGATGGCCTTCTTGCCCTCTTCCCATAGTGCATCCTGGTGCCATGTGTTCTCCAGGTAAGTGATGCAGACGCATTCGGCAATCCACGTGATGTAAAAGGAAACGTGATTCATCAGACCAGGCCACCTTCTTCCATTGGTCCTTCGTGATCCAGTTCTGATGCTCACATGCCCATTGTAGGCGCTTTTGGCAGTACAGGGGTCAGCATGGGTACCCTGACTGGTCTGCGGCTACACAGCCCCATATGCAACGAACTGCGATGCACTGTGTGTTCTGACACCTTTCTATCAGTACCAGCATTAACCTTTTCAGCAATTTGAGCTACAGTAGTTCATCTGTTGAAACGGACCACACGGGCCAGCCTTCGCTCCCCACATGCATCAATGAGCCTTGGCCGCCCATGACCCTGTTGCCGATTCACTGCTTTTCCTTCTTTGGACCACTTTTGATAGGTACTGACCACTGCAGACCGGGAACACCCCACAAGGGCTGCAGTTTTGGAGATGCTCTGACCCAGTCGTCTAGCCATCACAAATTGGCCCTTGTCAAATTTGCTCAGATCGTTACGCTTGCCCATTTTTCCTGCTTCTAACACATCAACTTTGAGGACAGGATGTTCACTTGGTGCCTAATATATCCCACCCACTGACAGGTGCCATGATAACGAGATTATCAGTGTTATTCACTTCACCTGTCAGTGGTCATAATGTTATGGCTGATCGGTGTATCTAGTCTTGATGAGACACTTGGTTTGATTTTGGATTTTTGGGTACCAGGTTTGAGGTAATTTCAGGAAGGCTGCTTTTACATTATTGGAATTTAAATGGAATTGACACCAACCTTGATATCTGTGGGCTAAAATGCCTCATGTTGGTGTGACAATTTTAATTCTGTCAGATTTTTTTGTGTGATAATGATTTTTTTTCAAATTTGTAACATATGTGGTAATGAGGCCACTTCCTTGTGGCTTGATTTAACCATATTATGCTGTGAAGTTGTTAGGTCAGGCATGGGCAACTGGCGGCCCGTGGGCCGCATGCGGCCCCCACCCCCTCTTTGTGCAGCCCTCAGATGAATTTAGAAAACAGTAAAAGGATATATATATATACACACACACACCATGTTTGACCTTAAATTAGTTGTAAAGTTAGTATTGGAACCAAAATCTATGCTGGAAACAAAACATGAAATACACTTGAAATAATTTTTTGCATGTTTACACATAAAACAGTAATTTCATTGTCTCAGAAAGCTGTTGTGATGTCTTTCTAAGTGTAGCTGAGAGTGTGCTGATGTTTGCGCCATGAAACACGTGATGATACCTATTACAGAAGTCTCTGTACAAGCCAAAATATCAAAGTAGTGAAAACAGCCAAAAAACCTATAGCATTGAAAGGGTTAACGCGTTTGGTAACATGGCAGCGAACGCGCTGAATCCCAGGAGAGATTAGCAGAGTGGGAAAACGGCACATTGATCAATATTTTAATATTGCCCAGATATACGTTAACTAGCATCAGACCCAGTGTACTTTTAATACATTTGTTAACAATTACATACAATACATGGACCTGTGTGTGTGTGTGTGTGTGTGTGTGTGTTTGTGTGTTCCAAGTTAATCTGCGGCCCCCTGACGACCAGTACATAAATTCTGTGGCCCCCACCACCATCCAAGTTGCCCAACCCTGTGTTAGATGATGGTTTGAAATTTTGAGCAATCTTTGTACTGTGGCAATGGTTCAGAATAAGAGACTTGTATGCACAATTTTGACCAGGTGATGATGTAGGATGTGCAGGCAAAAACAGTTGAGCATCTTCCATGCTCTCCCCCGATTTGTGAGCAAAGTAGAGCAGGAGAAATAGAAAAATTCTCTCTCAATCTTTCACAGCTATAGACTGAAATAGTGACGCTTCATAATCCTCATAACACCTTGCGGGGAAATCTGAAAGGGGTTTTTGGGTTATTTTACCATACATTTTTTCCATAAGGGGACTTTCAGATCCACTTCAAATGAGGTCTGTTTTTCATGTAGACTTACATCATCTCTGCACTTTGATAACTATGGGACAGGGGGAATTTTATTTTATCAATATCTTTGCCTATATTTAGCTAATATTTTTTAGGGTGAGTGCAACGGTGGAAATCTGTTGATAAACTGTCCCGATTTACATGAGTATCAAAATGCCAAGGTGGGATAAGTCTAAACAAAACTCAGACCTTATCTAAAGTAGATCTGAAAATAATGAATGGAAAAAATAAATGCTGAAATTACCCAAAGAGCCCATACCAGAATTCGATGCAGGGTGTCATGAGTATTATGATGCATCAAACATTGCTCTTAGTTGACATAAGGGCAACAGGTCTGTAGTTGTTGAGAATTTTGGATCTGGGAATTTGGGGGATAGGAATTATCCCTGCACATTTCCATATTTATGGGATCTGGTAATAGTCCAAGGACATTAAAGGGATATTTCGTTTGTTATCATGTTGTACCTATATATCTAGTTTTCCACATACTTTTATGTTGAAGCATCATCCAGAAAGTCCTGGATTTTTGGTCAGTTCCATTTTGGAGATTTATTTGTCTGTCTGGTTGTTTGCACAAGCAATATACTGCAGTGATCTACTTCAGCCATGATATGTTAAGTGTTATTCCCCTCACTTGTTAAATGGTCTAGCCATGTCGTATTTTGTTTCTTGATTCAAGCCTTTCTCCATGATCATTAGGGGGCTGTCCAGTTTTAGGGAAAGGTGCAGCACAACTTTGCTGAATGGTTTTCAGTGTAAATAATTTTTCTCCTCCTTTCGAGCCATCTCTGTGATGCGCCGCCAAGCCGTTCAACCTCTTATCAAATTGGTTGCTCAATCATGTGTTAGCCAGCACACATTGTCTGGATGAAAATGCATTCCTGGACAACCACCACGGTTACCCTAGCAAGTATGTTAGCGTTCAGTTATTGCCATGGGAAATTGAAGTGCAAATTGCCGTGAGATGCTAAGGCACACTGTCCCATACCAAGCCATTTGGCCACATGGTGGCGGTATAACGAGAGGTACACCCCTCACACTGTGTGATGTAGAGTTGGAACGTTTGGTACATATGGCCGCCTCAATACAAGGAAAACATTTACCTCTAGGACCGATGTAGCCTGCCATTTGTTTAGTCTGTATGTTATTTCTTCCAAATTGTTTTTTCAACAACATGCAAAATGAGCCTTTACAACAGCTTTACTGTGACATGAATAAATATTCAGTAACCTATAGCCCCCATCTCCCTTAATAAACTAATCAATGAACTGCAACTCGCAGAATGTTTCAGCAATATCAAGTTATGGTATTGCTAATGCTCATTGTCAAACCAATTATCTGTTTTTTTCCACGGTCATCTCACTAGAGCTTCAACAACTAGTCGATAAAGTCGATTACAATAATAAAAAACATTGTTGGCAACAAATTTTAATGTTGTTTAGTTGGGTGTAAGTGACACACAGCAAAAATAGAAAATGAATAATATCGTTACAAGATGGAGGACACTGATAGCTCAACAACAAAGCCTAGTCTACAAGTGTATGCTTTTAATAGAGCTCCGTAATAGTTTGGCATCATGTTATAAGTTGCATGTTCAAGTGCTAATTAAATGCATTGTTGAGTAGTGTGTTAATGTAAGGTTTGAAGTAGCTGGTTGACTACATGCGCTTGAGGAATTGGTTCAAAGCTTTAGGCCTTGGCCTAAATAAAGGTAACTGGGATGGAACAGCAGCATGCTCAAATTTTCTGGTTTATGAAGACTATTGCCTACTGTACAGAATATGCGTTTAGGTAGACTGCTTGTTGCACCAATTCACAGGTACATATCATCTGCATATCGTTTGAAATATCTAGGCCTAATAGTGTTTTATTATTTGTTTCAAATATATTTTATTAAAAGTAGACTATATTGTTTGGAATTCATAGATCTACTTTTTACTGTATGTGGCTTTTGTAACTAATGTGTTTTGTAGGGGTTTTGCTTTGGAGAGTCCAACCACTCCATGCCCTTCCATGAATAAAAGAAAGACAAAATTAGGACAGGTCGATGGGATGATATGTCAATCCAGAGGTTGCCCAACCCTAGTGAAATCTCTTCTGAGTTACCAAGTCCATCTATACATCAATATATGTATATATTTTTATAAAAATCGTAAAATGCAAAAAATCCTTTCAAACTGGTCACAGACCTCAGCTTTAGTCCCATATGTTGCCCTTATGTAATAATCGTCCATGGTGTCAATACATTATGTCCATTAGCATCTTTAGCAAATTTCACTGGTGATGCATGGCCCTAGTTCAGAATGATTCAGTGCTAGTTGTGAATAATGATGCCGCACTCTGACCTTGATCGGTCCTCACGATAAACAGAGATTATGCTAAAATAATCTATAATACAGCTAAATTATCTGATGTAGGATTTTATACATCTGTTGTGTACTTCCATAACCCGCCCACAACATGAGGCTAATGCCGCATGACTGCAGGACAGCTTTCCATCAATGGACAAAATCTGAGGGATTTTAAACATCTGTTGTGTACTTCCGCAACTTGGCCCACAACATTATGCTAATCCTGTATGGCTGCTAGACAGTTTTACAGATCATCAATGGTCAAAATCTGAGGGAGTGTGATGGGAACAGACCCCAAGAAGTTGGAGTAAGGTTTGGGCTTTGACTGGGCCTCTCAGTTTTTATACTACTCCAGATGTAGCCTTGGCTGTGTTTTTAGGCCGGTTTTCTTGCTGAAAATGAAATTCTCTTGAATTTTACTATATTTAGTATTTTTCTCTGGGATTTTGCTATTTCTCTCCATCTTGCCCCAAATCCTAAGAAGTTCTCTGCCAAAGAAAAGCATCCCCATTACATGATGATGCCCCCACTATGATTTACCTTGGGGATGGTGTTCTCAGAAGTAGAAGAGAATTGAATGCACATGGTGTTTTGCTTTTTGAACTCTTCATTAAAAATACTGTGAGATGAAAAGTAATTTTCAAACAAAGTAATGGCATTATTGTACATGTTCATTATAATTTCTACCCATTTCTTCCTGGTATTCATTGTTAAATTGAGGCTGGACTATATTTTTATTTAGTAATTTCCAGTGGAAATGGGCTGTTTACTGATATTGTATAGCTAAGGTGTGTGTTGCTGATAGAGTCTCCAGGCATGGAGTCTGCTTAATTCGTGTTTTATGGGGAAACCATGTTGTTCCCTTACAAAAATATCCTTGTGGAACTCCCTGTAATTTCCCTGTGGTATTCACGTAATACCTGAAATTTACAGTAGAAAGTAGCATAATCTTAATAAATGAGCCAAAAATGCTTTATAAGATAAACTACACATGAAATTAACAATATAAATGAATTGTCTGCGTAAATTTTGCAGTTTTTGCAAAGAAACAAAGTTGTTTAATGGTATAATGAAACAGGGTCATCTGAGGTCAACTGAAACCAATCCAAAATTAAATTTCACTTGTTATTGAGGTACCATTTTTAGCATCTGCTAGTGTGGTGTGTTGTCTGAAGAAAGAAATTATAGATCTCAAAGGCATGAGTGTCATTGTTTGATCGATTGTTTTCAGCTGTAAATGTATGAGCCCTTAGAATCTCTATGAGGTCATCATAGCACAGAAAGTATACATACAACACACCATGGTCCTCCTCTACTGACAAGTGGCATGTAAATAGCTTCCTGGCTAGCTAATTTGCCCAACCATCTGAATGTCAGCTAGCATAACCTCATTCAGGTGGTTGGACATGTTTGCTAGCTGGGTGTATACATACTTGAGGAAGGATAGAGACGAAGGCTTCACTCTCCCACTTGAGTATCTTTGTGTTAAATCTAGTTTGGAAAGCTTTTCTCTATCTTTCTGCTGTTGCTTTGATAAATATGTGTTTGTATTCTATTACCGTCTTTCCTCCACTTGTTGGCATCTTAGACACTCCCCTCCCTGTAATCCCTTCTAACTTACTGTATCTTACACATACAACCCATGTGGAATCCCTGGTTTCTGGCAGCCTCTGGAATTGCCAGTCTGCTGTCAACAATGCAGACTTCATCTCTGCCTATGCAGCCCTTCAATCACTTGACTTTTTTGCCTTGACGGAGACATGGATCACCCCAGAAAACCTTGCTACCCCTGCCGCTCTTTCTTCAAGCGGCTATGTGTTTTCTCAAACTCCGACAACATCTGGTCGACGAGGCGGTGGCACAGGTATGCTTATCTCTCCAAAGTGGAGATTCTCTCTCTTTCCACTTCCCCCTCTTTCCATATCCTCATTTGAATTCCATTCTGTCACTATCACTAACCCACTAGAGCTTAAACATTCTTGTCATCCATCATCCACCAGGGGCATTAGGAGAGTTCCTAAATGAGCTTGACACCTTGTTAAGCTTGTTTCCAGATGATGGCTCACCACTCACAGTGATAGGTGACTTTAACCTTCCAACACCTGTCTTAAATTCATTTCTGTCAACATCTCTTTTTCCACTCCTTTCCTCCTTTGACCTCACCCTCTCCCAGTCCCCTCCCACCCACAAAATCTCATCCTCACAAGATGCTGTAACTCAGCTGATCTTACTGCAATTCTACTCCAGGTCTCTGATCACTACTTTATCTCTTTCCCTGTGTCTTCTAACCCTGCTAACTCAACTCCTTCCCAGATAGTAATGCGTCATCTCAATCTTCGTTCCCTCTCTCCCTCTCTCCTCTTCTATTTTATCATCTCTCCCTCCTACCAAATCCTTTTCCCTCCTGTCTCTTGAGTCTGCCTACTCAACCCTACTCTCCTCTCTTTCCACCTCCTTCAACTACCTCTGTCCCTTGTCCTCTCGGCCAGCCCGTCTTTCCCCTCCCGCTCCATGGCTGACTGACTCATTTTCTCTGCTCTGACTGACTCATTTTCTCTTTCTCTGCTGATAAAGCCAATTTCTAACACTAAATTTCAAGTATCTGCCTCTCACCCGTGGAAACTCTTTGCCACATTTTCCTCTCTCCTAAATCCTCCACCTCCTCCACCTCCTTCTTCCGTATCGGTAGACGACCTTGCCATACATTTCGAAATGAAGGTTGACAAGATTCGTTCCTCCTTCTCTCAGCCTGTTCAGGCTTCTGGCCCTACTGTCAGTGAACTACCTTCTTTGACCTCTTTCTCTCCCCTCTTCAGACGTAGTCCTGCATCTAGTGATGTCTGAGCGTCCGACAACCTGTACTCTTGACCCTATGCCTTCCTTCCTTCTCCAGACCATTTCTATAGATCTTTTACTTTACCTTACTTTCCTGATCAACTCCTCCCTATCCACTGTCTGTGTTCCCTCTGACTTCAAGTCAGCTCATGTCACCCCTCTCCTCAAGAAACCAATTCTTAATCCCTCTGATGTCCAAAACTACCGACCGGTATCCCTTCTTCCTTTTTTTTCTAAAACGCTTTCAGCGTGCTGTTTTTAACAAACTCTCTTGTTATCTTTTCCAGAACAATCTTCAGGACCCTAACCAGTCAGGTTTCAAGACCGGTCACTCGACCGAGACCGCTCTTTTCTGTGTCACAGAGGCTCTCTGCACTGCCAAAGCAAACTCTCTTTTCTCTGTTCTTATCCTCCTTGATCTTTCTGCTGCCTTTGTCACTGTGAATCACCAGATCCTGCTCTCCACTCTCCTTAAGAGCTGAGGGTCGCAGATTCTGCCCACTCTTGATTTGCATCCTACATTGCAGACCACTCCGACCAGGTCACATGGAGCTGGTCTGTGTCTGCGCCACGCGATCTCTCACTACTGGTGTACCCCAGGGATCAGTCCTTGGCCCACTCCTCTTTTCCCTCGACACAAGGTCACTTGGCATGGTCATATCATTGCTACACCGATGAAAGTCAACTATTCTTCTCATTTCCCCCTCCTGATTCCCAGGTTGCAACACACATATCTGTATGCCTGGCAGACATCTCAGCTTGGATGTCAGCCCACCTCCTCAAGCTTAACCTTGATAAGATAGAGCTGCTCTTCCTCTCGGGGAAGGCCTACCCGCTCCAAAACTCTTCACTGTTTTAGCACCTCAATGGTGGAACAAACTTCCCTTTGAAGCCAGGACAGCAGAGTCCCTTTCAATCTTCTGAAAACGTCTGAAAACCTACTGTACCTTTTTGATGAGTATCATAATGAACTTGTGTATCCCCCCATCCCCACCACCTGGAAAAAAAAGAAAAAAAAAGAAAATGCACTTAACTTATTCCTCTGGCACTAACTTTGCCATCTAACGGCTTCGATGAAGGAATGTTGTACTTATTATGATTGTCAGATGTTGGTTTTCCAAGACACCTTAAGAGGAATGCACATATTATAAGTTACTCTGGATAAGAGTGTCTGCTAAATGACTAAAATGTAAATGTACTTTTGGCCATGTAGTGTACGTCCACATAATACACATATGTTGTTCAAGTAGTGCATTAATAGCACTATGAGTAGGAGAGACTTCATCATGAGTCTGGTACACAGACTAGGTGAGAGAAATATGAGGACCAAGGTAGCTGCAAATATTCAAAATGTTTTTTTCACTGGAGCCAAACTGCACACCCCTTCTAGCCACACAACTTCCATCTGCACATCTCCATGAGAGGGGAAACTTTCAGGTGTCTAGATGCACTAAAAACAAAACCTACAACCTGTGGCACGTTCTAGTGACCTGTTTGAGAGAAGAAATTTTAAGAAAGTGGAAGTCATAAAGATTTGTGGCGATTGTTAGGAGAACATTTCAGTGATGCCATTGTTTCACTGTAAGTATAAGCAAGGTCCTGTAATACAGTGCCCAAAAAAGCATAATGACAATAGTGGACTTTTTTACCTTTATATGCAGCGCCTTTGGAAAGTATTCTGACCCCTTCTGGGCTTTTTCTGGGTCAAAAAGGGGCTTAGGTGGAAGGCGTGGTCATGGTATGTGTCTGGCATGGTGACGAGCGTGGCCAGGGGAGTGGCCTGTCACCCAACAGAATTGATGAATTTTAGAGGCCCCTATCGATATTGATAATGTTTAAGACAATTTTTTGAAATTCTACACATTTCTCCAAGGAGCTGATAGAAATGTTTGTATTTTTAATTTTTTTGCAAATCTGAACATTTTTCCATTACCAGGCAAGAGGTTATTGTTGATGAGTTGACAACTAAATTGGAAGCACGGGGTGTGATTACTTGGCACCTGGCTAGTATTCTGATTTATTTGTGCATATTTAAAAAATAACTTTTGTGCCAAGGCGTATATCAGGAAAAGGTTTTAAAACATTGCTGAAGCATTGAAAGTTCCCATGAGCACAGTGGGCTATATAATTGCCAAATGGAAGAAGTTAGATAGTGGAAGAAGGTAGATGGACATTTGACAGTATTCCAGATTCTGAGGCAATGTAATAAATTGTGATTGCGCATTTGTAATTATTTTTAGCACTGCTCTGTGTTGGAACCTTTTTCCGGTAGATTTCTGGGCTGCAAACAGTATTTTGTTATATATCAGGGTTATTCAATATGTTGGCAGCTGAGCTGAGAAGAGAATGTCTTTCCTCTCTCTTGGCCTAACACGCTTTTTTTTCTTCTTGGGTTCAGCTTGATTAGGGAACCGATAGTCAAGACACTTCCAACATCGTATCAGTGTTGGTGGGTCCTAACGACTTCTGACACAGTAAATAAGGGCTTTTTCATAGCCAGGTTCAGTTGAGGGATCCATTGGTCACTGTCTGTCTCCCAGCCACCCTTTCTCAGCAGTCATCTTTTTCTCTTTTCCCACCTCTCTCCTCTCTTCCACACTGTAACACCTGCTACCCTGTACAACCTGCCATGCTGAGGCTGCTGAGGCATTGTAAAGTGTTGGTTAAGGCTGAGTTGTTGACATCATCTTTGGCCAAGTTGGCTTAGCATTTCCTCCTCTCCTCCTTGTTGAATAGTTAATAAAGACGGAGTGCCGTGGGGAGCTCCTCTAGAGAGACCAAGCAGCCTGAAACACCCAAAATAGCCCTAGAAATGGCTACAAGGATTTATTTATTCATCCCCTCAACAATACCACATCACCCTTTCATCACATCACAGTGAGAGTGTGCTTTATATAAATTATATTGATGGTTAAACACACATGTTTTTCATCCAAGAGAAAGAAATGATCTATGTTTAGACTGTAGCAGAGATCTGACTCAATTTGGTCATGACTCATTAGATGAATAAATTAACTAACAAATGGGAGTGTCCCTGCTTGATGATGTTTCTTCTCACAGCAACATATTGTTGGTAAGGGTATTTACTAGATAGATCAAAAAGGCATGTTCAGACTATTCATAGCCAAGGTAATGTGGCTTTCTAAATGTATAGTAGCTAAGCTCCTATCACCTATCTACTGTACATTGATGGTGCTGGCTGTGAGGGGTTAAGATGTTGTGGCACAAACACACCCTCTCTGGTATCAACGTCTGGCCAATGCCCCAGGGAGAACCACATGGGCCAGAGCTGCAAAATGGGGCCCTTGAACACAGCTCGGCTGCCACCTCTTGACAAGGCACACATGCTCTCAGCCCTCGTCAGGGGGAGGATAAAAGGGCTCCAGAAAAGCAACTGGGCTTTCAGTGGAGGTACTGTAGAGGACAGAAGATACAGCGGGATGCACTACCGTTAGTTTATGTTTTGTCTCATTTTTCTAACTTTTTGTTCGAAAATATGGTCGGTTCGCACACACAAAGGTGTCATAATGTTCTTATTTCTTAATTAATTTGGCTTTCAATTCTTTTATTTATTTTTGAGGTATGCATCAGAAACGCATAGACACCAAGTTTTTGGCTTTATGCCTTCTTCATTGTGTAAATATTTTGTAATTCAGAAAACAACTTTCAGTAGAGACAACAGGTGCTTCTATTCTTCGACATCAGTTGTACTTTAAATCAGTTGCTTTCTGTAATCTACCATTACACATTCACCAGTCAATGACAAGCAAGCAGTATCTCCTTTCCTGAACCATTTTTGCTTTGTGGCAGAGCGCATTATCCTGCTGAAAGAGACCAATGGCATCAGGGAATACCATTGCCATGAAAGGGTGCACATGGTCTGCAACAATGCTTAAGTAGGTGGTACGTGTCAAAGTAACATCCACATGAATGGCAGGACCCAAGGTTTCCTAGTAGAACATTACCCAAAGCATCACACTGCCTCTGCTGGCTTGCCTCCCTACCATATTGCATCCTGGGGTCATGTGTCCTCCAGGTCAAGCGACGCACACGCACCCGGCCATCCACGTGATGTAAAAGGAAACGTGATTCATCAGACCAGGCCACCTTCTTCCATTGCTTCGTGGTCCAGGTCTGATGCTCACATGCCCATTGTAGGCGCTTTTGGCAGTACAGGGGTCAGCATGGGTACCCTGACTGGTCTGCGGCTACACAGCCCCATATACAACGAACTGCGATGCACTGTGTGTTCTGACACCTTTCTATCAGTACCAGCATTAACCTTTTCAGCAATTTGAGCTACAGTAGTTCATCTGTTGAAACGGACCACACGGGCCAGCCTTCGCTCCCCACATGCATCAATGAGCCTTGGCCGCCCATGACCCTGTTGCCGATTCACTGCTTTTCCTTCTTTGGACCACTTTTGAGAGGTACTGACCACTGCAGACCGGGAACACCCCACAAGGGCTGCAGTTTTGGAGATGCTCTGACCCAGTCGTCCAGCCATCACAATTTGGCCCTTGTCAAAGTCGCTCAGATGCTTACGCTTGCCCATTTTTCCTGCTTCTAACACATCAACCTTGAGGACAGAATGTTCACTTACTGCCTAATATATCCCATCAACGGACAGGTGCCATGATAACGAGATTATCAGTGTTATTCACTTCACCTGTAAGTGGTCATAATGTTATGGCTAATCAGTGTATAGTACAGTACTATACTAATACTATATTCAATACTTATGCTCACCTAAAATGGGGGATGGAACTTTGTCAGTGCTGTTATTCTTAGTTGGTAAAATGTGTTGAAATGGACAGAAATGAAAGGTGACATTCTGTACATTTGCCGCTCTTAATCATATTTTCATATGCCTTAAGTGTACAGCAAAAATAGCAGTTTTGACTTCACTCTCCCAATACTTATGGAAGGCACTGTAGGCCAATTTCTGCTACATGATTCAAAGTAGCAGGTAGTGTATAGATCTAAAAAGGACGATTTTCTCTGTTGTTTTTCTTACAAATGTAAAAATCTCTTACATCCTTCCAAATTAAGTTTTTGGAGAGAATTACCTAGTGCATACCCACTTACATTGAATCACTTTATTTTAAACCAAGTCTTTCTTTGTTTCTGAGACAGAGAGGGGGTAATGTTCGCATGGTAACTTGTTTTTTGCTCTTTTGTAAACAAGTGTTTTCCTTTGTTTATTTTCAAATTTACGGTAATACTGTTTTGCCTTTTTTTCCTCATTGCAAATACCAGCGTCACTCTGGCATGAAATTTGACGGCCTCCTCTGTTAAAGCCACTGAGGTCAAGCTTGACCACAATTCTCTTAATCTCTCACCCAAAGAGGGGCAGAGAATGTTCAGCATTTTTAAACCTGCTCTGCTTGGTGAAATTAGTGTTCATTTTCATATTTTAACCACACATCCAGCTTATGCAATAGTGAAAGGTGCATCACTTTTCAGAGGATAACATGTACATAGATACAGTTATGTAAAACTACCCACAGGGCTAATGAAATTAAGTAAGTAAAGTGGGGGAGGAGATGTCAAGTCAGAGGAAATGAGTGGTTGGGAGAGTGAAGGAGGAGGGAGGATGGGAGAGGTACAAGAGGAATAGGGGGTGAGTGGTAGGATGAACGAAAGATCCTCAGAGGTACTGGAAATGGGACAGAACCTTTGTATGCCAGCATGCAACAGTCAGGAGTCCACCAGTCGAGAGACTGGATATCACGCACATACATTCTAAATAAACACATACACCCTTGTTATGCACTTCTAAATCAGACCTGTTGTAAAACTGATTTAATGTAATTGAGCATTAGAACTCAGCTCATTAAAAAGGCAGACGAAAGTGAATGTGTTTGGATTGCAAAATTGAATTGGTTTAAAGTAAAGTTTTTGCTTTCCAAACCTTAAAAGCTGTTTTTTTTGCCGTTAATGTACAGTGCCGTGGACAAGTACTTGCACCCTTCCAGATTTCTCTGTTATTGCACATTTGTCACACTGAATGGTTTCAAATCTTCATACAAAATGTAATATAAGAGATCCTGAGTAAACACAAAATACTGTTTTTTGTGTTTAAATTATAATTGTATTTCTTTAAGGAAAAAAGGTATCCAACACCAACTGGTCCTTTGAGAAAAACTGATTGCCCCGCGTGTAACTCAGTCAATCTATTACATAAATTTAACTGATCACTGGATTAGGGCGGACACACCCAGGCTTGATTACTGCCAGTGCCGTTCAATCTAAACATAACTTACACAGAACCCCATTGTCAATGTGAAGTTGGCTGCAAGGTCTTAACAAGCAGCACACCATATTCAGGATGAGATGAGAAAACATTTGTTGAGAAATCACTCTGTAAAGGGATACAAACCAATTTCTAAGGCTCTGAGACTCCAGCAAACCACAGTGAGAACCCTTATCTCCAAATGGAGAAAACTTCGAACCGTGGTGAATCATCCCAGGAGTGGCTGGCCTACCAAAATTCCTATTAAGGGACTGGGCAAAAATTCATGGGAGAATTGCAAGGCGCAAACCACTGCTTATTTAAGAGAATCCTTAGTGCTTGTCTCACATTCGCAGAAAAGCACATTGATGACACCCAAAGCCTTGGGGGTAATGTTTTGTGGAAGGACGAGTCAAATGTGGAACTTTTTGGAAGACACGGGTCACGTTATGTCTGGCATGAAGCAAACACAGCATTTCACAGAGAACATCGTCCCAACAGTCAAATATGTTGGTTTTAGTTTGATGGTGTGGGGATGTTTTGCTGCCTCAGGGCCTGGAAGACTTTCCATCATTGAAGGAACCACAAATTCTGCTCTCTACCAAAACATTCTGTACTAAAATGTCCAGTCGTCAGTCCGTAATCTGAAGCAGAAGTGTATTTGGGTTATGCAGCAGCACAATGATCCTAAATACAAGAGTAAGTAAACATCAGAAGATATAAAGTTAAGGTTTTGGAGTGACCTAGTTAAACCCAATCAAGATGCTGTGACAGGACCTTACACGAGCTGTTCATGCTCAAAAACCATCCAATGTTGCTGAATTACAGCTATTCTGCAAAGAAGGGTGGGCCAAGATTCCTCCACAGTGATGTGAAAGACTCATCTCCAATTCTAGGAAGCGTTTGTTTGCAGTTGTTGATGCTAAAGGTGGCGCAAGTAGTTATTATGTTCAGGAGGGCGATCACTTTTTCACATAGGGTGGTTGGTGTTGGATAACAGTTTTCCTTAATTAAATACAGTTATCATTTTAACACATAATTCTGTGTTTACTCGGGTTCTCTACCTCTTATATAACAGTTTGTATGAAGATCTGATTATATTAGATTAGATTGAACTTTATTTTCATTGAACAGTACGAGCACAGTACAATGAAATGCAGTTAGCATCTAACCAGAAGTGCAAATAGAAGAGGGCAGCAAATGTACAGGTATTAATTATAGTGTATGTTACAAGTGGAATATATCGATGTGCAATGAAGGCAAATACAGTACTGACACCACTCAGTTTGACAAATATGCAGTAATAGAGGAATCAGGAAGGGGCAAATACTTCTTAAAGGCACAATAATAACGTTTGATTACAATATCAAACCTGTTGTTCTCCATCATTTCATATTTGATTGAGACAAATAGATTTTGTTTGCAGTACAAATTGTTTTGCTCTTGAACTTAGAATTTATGATTGCTATAAGACAATTGTAACTCCATAGAGACGTCAGCACTTGATCACAATTGCCCTTCAGCCAATGTATGAATGATGGTTTGCTTTGTGCTCCCCGGCTGCTCTACAGCCAACACTTAATTGATCTAAAGCACACATTTCATAGACCTGTATTTGAGGTCGTATCACTCGGAAGTAATGTTACCCAATCTCGTCAAGTTAATGACTGTTACTAAAGTATATGAAATTATAAAATGAATAATATGTTACATCAAACTTGAATGTAATGTTGTGCTTGGTTCACGTTGCTGTCACTTGATTGTGTTGATGTGCATAATATATGAAAAGACGTGCCGCATTTGTTTATAGACTGTGGGTTTTGTGCACTTTTAGAGCACGCACAGTTATAATCGGACCATGCTGTTCAGATTTCCTATGTGATTATCCATCGATCTGATAAACACATGTGCACCATGAGGTGAGGAACATTTTTGATGATTAATTGAAAGTGCTCTACAATTTTGTCATGTGCATTAAAGGGTAAGTGTAATGGGTGGCATGTTTTAGCAACATTTTATGGATACCCCTTATAGATTATTAGAGTGTGTGTGTATGTAAGAGACAGAGATTATGTAGGGATTTATGTAGGGATTTATTTCTATCACTCTTGCAACTATGTTCCTCTAAGGGAGGGAAGTGAAGTGGAGAGTCGGGGCTCAGCAGTAGAAGATGGAGGAAGGTGAATTAGAGATGATTGGAGGGATGGAGAGGTGAAGGAAAGAGGAAGAGGTAGGAGTGGAGCGAGAATAGGATGAACAGAGCAAAATAAATGAGGATGGGCAGAAAGACAAGTGGGAGGAAGAGGGAGATAAGCAGGGGCTGGATGACTAAAAGGGAGGGATGGGACAAAGGAGGACAGATAGTGTACCACACAACCTGGGCATAAAGTAACAGTGGCAGGGGTGTTAGGAGTAGTTTATAAAAGTGCTTTTATTTCCAGATCTGATGTTTGTGTGGGGGATACAAATATGGTGTCTCAGTGACTACTTGACTGGCTACTGTTTTGGTATATGTATATACACAGGTTTTGTCCTTGGATGTTATAGTTTTTTTTGTGACATTTTAGAGCATGTTTTTCCAGATAATATGGTTTTGATAATATGTTTAGTTTGGTATGAGAAGACCGAGGTTTGGTCAATATGGTGTGAGTTTCAAGAAGTGCATTCATAGTTTAAAAAATAATTAGTACACATTCTGGAAATGTGTGTGTCAGTGGTTGGGAAAATTTGTAAAATAACCTCCTACATTCTTTGTACTTTCACATTCATCTAAAAACTGGAAAAAATAAATTTGAAAAATCTCCCAATCAGAAAGTCACAGGGAGAAATGCAAGGAGAAAATCAAATCAAATTAAAACCCAGTCTAAATTAAGACTCTGGTCTTTATTTAACCATCCAAAAAGTCCTTGCTCGGGGGGTAGTACTTTCCCAAAGTACCGGAACTTTGAGTAGAGGCTATTCACAGAAGTTTTCAACCGCCATTTTTAAATGTCTGTGGCCGTTCTCAGCATATAGTAAAGGAGTTAGTAAAGGAGTTTATTGTGCTTACAAACAGAAGAACTTATGGAGAAGAAATCAAATGACAGATGGACCGATGACGAAGTGCAAGCCTTATTGAGTGTTTATGCTGAGGACCAAATCCAGCGGGAGTTGGAAACGGCCATCCGTAATGATAAGATGTACGGGAAAATATTCGGTAGTACTAGCATATCTGAAACACACACAAAAAGTTACCAAAAATAAGTTGATGTAGTCTGCATTAACATTATTCACAGTTGTGATTTACTTAAATGTATATACTAAACTCTTAACGTTCTTGTTCTTTGTGCATGATGGCATGAATCCGTCTCAGTCATCTCACGGTCTAGCTCCGCAAATCTGTAAAATCTGTTTACTTGCTTTAAGTCTAGCATTTCGGGCATTTTGAATCCGCTTTGCTATTACTGCTCATCTCTTTTCCACCATTGACTCAATGACCACATTTGCAATAAATCATGGTCAACTGCAGCACAACTTGAATATCCTCCCTGGTTGATGTGGTGTTGCAGTGTTGCATAAATAATAAAGATGCCTGTCCGTCGCTTTGTATGGTGTATGGTGCATACGTCAGAGTAAGAACATTAATACATCGGCGGACTAATTTGCCTAATCTTTGCAGGGTTTTAGACCGCGGTGGAAATGCACACATCAGTGGGCTGAAGGGACCTTTTAGTTCCTTGAAAAGTAGTACCTGGGACTAAAAGTTCCAGGTACTTTTGGTGGAAACACGGCTAATATCTGTGTACAAGCCAAACACACATTTGCTGGCTACCATAACCAGCATAAATGTAAAATAGTAAACACTGAGCTTACTGATTGGGTTTTCCATCTTGTTTGGCGTACACCTATTCCAGTACATGCCAGTGGAGTTGTTTAAAGGCTCTGCTGCGCTTTTCTAATAAAAATCCAGTCAATAGTCTAGTCAATTTGCTTTTTACATTTACAACGTTGGGTAGCTAAATTTAGCCCAGCAGTATGTTACTTCAGCTTCAGCTCATGGACGGATGGTCTGACATTCTCCTGTAGAAATTGCTGATACAAATTAGAATGTATGGTTTTGTCAATAATGGCAAGTTGTTGAGGTCCTGCAAAAGATGCAAAAAAGTATCCTAATACTGCCACCATGACAGTAATTATGAGGTTGTTAATATGGATTGCAGTGTTTGGTTTTTGTTAGACGTAAGAAGGCCCATATTGCCTTAAAAAGTACACTTTTGACCCAGTCTCCCTTCAGCAGAAGGGAGCTTGCTACTCTGCCTTGAATCACAATTTTACAGTACTTTCTGAAGCTGTTCCGGAATTTATTTTGATTGTGGCGAGATGGGGCTGACAATGTCAATCTAATGGAAATGGACACATTTTCTCAGATTTATAGTGAGTTGAGCTATCAGAATCAGGCTTGATTGTTCACCAAGGTATTCAAACACTTGACCCAAAAAATCTGTTTCATTTACTAGCATTTACCAGGGTAAGGTGACATTGGTTTTATGTCTAAAATGTAATTCAAATAAAATCTGAAATGTAAGTATTCAAAACCCACTCATATTTCTTGGAGCCGACCTTTTCTTTGCAGTGTCTGGGTGGTGTGATGCAGCTTCCATTTCCTGATTATTGATCCAAGTGTACACAATGGGTTATTGAAACACTTTATTTTGTACGCTTTTACTAATCTATCCATTTGTAATCTTTTATCTCTAAATTCTGTAGAATGCTCTTTGGTCTTTTCATTTAGATTCACATCTTTCAACAGTGGGTTTTTATACAGAAAATGTGACAGCAATTTTAATGTTGAGATTACTGTTTCCTCCCTTACAGCAATTTCTTTCATCTGTCTAAACTAGCAGCTTCCAGAGCACAGGGGTTGAATACAAAATAAAACCAATGTCACAGATTTTAAAATCTTTTTCCAAAAAATTAAAGACAGATGGCTTGGGTAGAGCCAGTGAAGAGAAAAAAGTTAACTCCAATAAGAATGTTGTGACCAACGATTAAATAATGTACAACCCCAATGCACAGACGATAATGTAATTTATTCCCAGACAAAATTGTCTGATTACCAAAAAATATTTAAAAAGTTATTTCACTGGAATAGAGGGGAATTTACCCTTTTCAACAGGGCTGCATGATTTTTCAAATAATGATTTGAATTGCGATATTGACATATGCAATATACAAATAACCAACCTCCTGGGTTGTTGGGTCCAAAAACAAAGGTGAACGAGAGACACAAAACATGAGCCCATGGGCACATGACGTCCAAACGTCATCAATTTTTCTTGGGGTGTGACCATGAAAAGGTTTGTCTTGCGGTTTGGAACCATTTTTGTAGTTTACCTTAATAACTGGACTAACCTCTTAACTGTATGCTTGGACGCACAGAAGTGGCAGCTACAGACTGCCACTTCAATTAGGCCACCAGAAAAGTGCTAATAATACTAATTCCAGGCTGGGACAGAAGTGAATAATGGCTTTTCATGAATGAATGACTTCATGGGCCTTCAAGAACCACTCAGGGTAAGCGTTACTTCATCCAAATATGAATATAGGTTGAACTATATTCAACCTATATAATATAGGTTGGACTATGGAGGGCGGGTAGACACATTGAAATGTCTTATATTCTGTAGATAAGATATATTAATTTGCTTGGTGTTGGACTCATTTTATAGCACACTTCCAACATATAGGGACTTGTACTTTCAAATGCGAGGAATTGTTTTCTCTACACTGGAGATACAGTACTTAAAGAGGTTATTTCTTGGAATGTCATAGTTTTCCCTCAGTTGATAAAATGTGGAAAAAGTTTTCTGTGGTCTAGCAAATCCTTATAGTAGGTTTAAAACCATTGAACTCAATCATGGTTGTTGGCTGGGGAATGGATTCTCATTCAGCGCATGCCAGTGAATATTTCCTGTTTGTGTAGGTATAGTAACAAGTAGCAGAAAGGCTTAGCGAGCTGTGTGTTGGTGGACACGTCATGATGTTCGTCTCACTCAAAATTACAGTGGAGTTTCACTTAATTGAAAGTGGAGAAAAAAATGGTTACTTTGGAGAAGAAAGGAGGGAATAAAAATGTCAACACTGCAGCTGACAGCTGACAAAAGATTAATTGTTGTCCAATATTTTGTTAATCAATCCTTTTTTTTTGTCCATCTATGGCTTTTTGATTACATAGGGTTTGATATTGCACTTCTATTCCACAGCAATTGCACTTCTATCCCACAGTAACCTGCCTACTCATACAGGTAACTAGTTTACATAAGATACCATCTTATTTACTGTGTTTAAAAATGTTTTGCAGTAATTTATTCTTTATCTGATATAGGGCTCTGTCAGTTTCTGAAAGAGAAATCAATGTTAAACTGTATGGAACTGTCAGCAGAATATTTAAATTCATCAATGTTTGGCTTAGACTTTCCTCCAATAATCTAAGTATTTTACAGAGTAGTTTTGAAAGTATTGCTCAGAAGCCTAAACCGGTCCCTGGTTTTAGCAAAATAGGTCATTAAGTTGTGCACAGCGCCATCCATTTTGATATGATATTATGAATTCAATCTGTACATGTTTTGAATTTGTTTCTAAACTCCAGGAGTGCATTTTTAGTGCAACATTCACTGGCTCTTCTGTGAGCTCCAATGTGCATTTTCCCAACTAAGCTGAACTGTGCTGAACTAGGTCACATTGTAGTGGAAAGATGAGGCAATGAGCTTGAGATGCAAAAAGCTTCACTATTAAAAATCAAGGGTTCAGAAGTGTGTCTGTCTCTTGGGATCTAACAAAATCTTCAAGTCTCTCCCTGAGTACCAAATTGGCAACCCAGATTATGACATTAATGTTATCTCACCATCTCATGTTAGTATTTGACACGGTATTAAATGACACATACAACATATGTTTCCACTACACCCTCATAACCCCATATTGAAGCCCTAGTAATCCAAATACTCTGTAAGTTCTAAAATTGATGACCAGCTTTGGGTCATTGTTTTCCAACAAGACAATGACCCAAAGCATTCAAGCAAATCTAACAAAAACTGGCTAAAAAAACCTCAGAAACATGTCAGAGACTGATTAGTGGCTACATAAAATGTTTACTACAGGTTATCACAGCTAATGGAGTTGGCACAAGCAATTAAATGAAGGGGTTTACATATTTTTGCACACATGAAATGTACGTTTTTGTAAAGTAAAAATGTTTAATATTTTATACAAACATAATGAACATCCCTGTAGGGTTCATGGATTACTGTAGATTGACGGAAATTGTATTATTTTTGTCAATTATGAATTATGCCTATAATGCAATAAACAGTGGAGAAAGCAAAGAGTACTGAATACTTTCTATTGTTGATGTATCAAAGCACTCAGTGACCACACTAACCATACATACCCTCATAATGGGAAGTGTAATTGTGTTCCGATTCAACCAATTACCTCACATTACACTGTGTAACCAATTTATTTTTTGCTCCTGGGGAGTAGAACCAAGAGTGATTAATACTGTTGAGTGCCACTGTACCTTTGTACATAACACTATGTAACACAATTTTTGTTCCTGGGTAGTAAGTGTTATTTCCTAATTGTTTATGCCTCAAAAGTATAGAAAATGGCTATTATTCCCCACAAACTTCGCTTTTGTGACCAGGACAGTGATATTTTGAAATGTACTTATTTTCTAGTACATTCCAGATAGATTAGATAGTACATTCCAGATAGAACTTTCCAGTAATATAAATAGTAGTATACATACTAGGGGTGAGAACAAATAATCAAATTGTCGACATTTTGACAAGGATGGCATTTATCGACACGTTAATCTAATTTTTGAAAGTAAAAAACAAATCTGTACCACAGATTGACTCACATGGCGGCAGTAATGACGGGTTATTTCTAATAGTCTAAACAAATCTGGCTAACCGCCAAGTACAGGAAATGGTCTCGGTTAGCGAAAGCATACCCGTGCATCCTGGCAACATCTGTACCGGCTGAAAGGTTTTTCTCGGCTGCGGGCCTGATAGTCAACAGACTACGTAAGCCTGCTCGTCAGCTCCCGGAGCACGTGGGAATGCAAATGTTTCATATTATTATTTTCATAATAATATGGACATTGCCTAATGATTTTTTACATTTTTTCTATGGATGCGTTATCCAGATTTAGCTTTAGTATTTGTTAATAAATTTTATATAATTTATTCCTAATAAGCTTCCTTCCTAGGATATTTTTTTATTCACTGGAATTTGAACGCATCGGTAGGTCTGTTTGATTTAAAGCAGACTGTAAAGTAACTCTGTTAGTCTACATATTAAGTGTAGTTTCTTTTGGAAAGTATAGTTTTAAGGGACTGGATATAAAAAAAATTGCTAGATGGTCTAATACATTTTGTATTTTGTTGTTATTGCAGGAAAACATTGACACAAAGACATTAGCTAATGTAAGGCAATTCATACATATCTCTGTGCTTATTCATGGGAGACAATGCACGTTTTTTGACGACGTTTATAGTTCATTTGCAATTGTAATTAATGGAAACGCTTGTAACAATAATAATATAAAATGCTAACGACTTAACTGGCCTATGAATTAGGTTATTTGCTACTGTTATGGCATTTCTGAATCTGAATGTCTCCCGAGTAAAAGTATATCTAGCCTAATTGTTTATACTAAAATGTTATTGAGTGTGTTAACTACATTTTTAAATAAATCGTTGATTTTGTTGCATAACATATTACAATTTACATTCATTTTTTTTTCATATAGTACCTCTCTTTTTGGCACGAGTGGGTGGAGTCGACTATTCGACAATAAAAGCTGTGGAATTATCAATAGTGAAAATATTTGTCATGCACATCCCTAGTAAATCCAGGATTACAACAGCATCAAGACCTTGCTGGATGCCTTGAAGTATGATGACTATGGCTGGGAGGTCATAGGAGACTTCTAAATGGTGGCATTTCTGATGGGTCTCCAAGGCGGTTTTACCAAATTTCCCTGCTATCTTTGCCTTTGGGACAGACAGCAGGGACACCAAGGAGCACTACCACAGGCCCCGCCTGTACTGGCCACAGCGGACCGAGTTCTCTGTGGGGACGATCAACGTCAAGTGGGAGCCACTGTTGGACCCCCGGAAGGTGCTGACGCCACCACTGCACATCAAATTGGGACTTCTGAAACAATTTGTCAGAGCTGTAGATAAGGAGTCTGCAGCCTTCAAGTACCTTCAAAACTTGTTCCCTAAACTGTATGAGGCAAAGGTAAAAGCCGGTGTCTTTGTCAGGCCACAGAAAAAGAAGATCCTGGAGTGCAATGAGTTCCCCAAGAAGCTCACTAGTAAGGAGAAAGCGGCTTGGAACAACTTTGTCACAGTGGTTTGGGGCATTCTGGTCAATCACAAGGCCGAAAACTATGTGGAGCTTGTTGAGACTCTGGTGAAGAACTACGGCACAATGGGCTGTAGGATGTACCTCAAAATCCCTATCCTTGAAGCTCATCTTGATAAATTCAAGAACATGGAAGCATACTCGAAGAAGCAAGGTGAGCGTTTCCACCAGGATATTCCACCTGGACTTTGAACGCCGCTACCAAGGACAATATAATGAGAACCTGATGGGAGACTTCATTTGGGGGCTGATTCGTAAAAATGATTTACAGTATAAATTTCAAAAAACTACTCACTTCTAAGTCTTTTGTAGTCATTTTTATATTACTTTAGTGTAAATACATGTTCATTTGAATTCATAGGTTGTTTTTTTCTTTTTTTGTGAACGAAAAGACACCAATTTGCCCGTTTTCTCATTGGAAATAGGTAAATTTCAAAATATCACTGTCCTGGTCACAAAAGCAAAGGTTGTGGGTAATAATAGCCATGTTCCATACTTTTTAGGCATAAGCAATTACGAAGTAACACTTACTACCCAGGAACAAAAATTGTGTTACATAGTGTTATGTACAAAGGTACAGTGGCACTCAACAGAATTAACCACTCTTGGTCCTCTCCAAATGTTATTTAATTAGGTGTTTTTGTCACAGTAAAGTCCATTATTAAGAAATGGAGAGAACATGGCACAACTGTGACTCTATCTAGAACTGGCCATCCTTAAAAGGCAAGAAGGGTGCTAGTTAGGGAGTCCACCAAGGGGCATATGGCAACAGTAAAGGAGAATCTTCCAAGGCTGAGTGGGGAGACATATTGCAACAATAGCTCAGGTGCTTCACAGGACAGTGGCAAAAAGAAAACGATTATTGAAAAATAAATCAAGAAGGATGATTCTATGGTCTAATGAAACCAAAAATGTTTTTTGGCCTCAATGCTAAGTGCTGTGTTTAGCGCAAGCCTGACACCACACATCACCCTGAGAACACTCTCCCTACTGTGTCAGAATTATGCTTTGAAGGTACTTCTCTGCGCCAGGGCTTGGAAAGCTTGTGAAGATGGGCAAAACGGATGCAGCAAAATACAGAGAAATCCTGAAAGAAAACCTACCAATGTCTTCAATAGGTCTTGGATTTGGGAGAAGATTCATCTTCTAGCAGGACAATGAACAACCAAAGCCAAACTGGCTTAAAACCAAAACTGTCAATGTCCTGGTGTGGCCCAGTCAAAACTCAGACCTCAATATATGTGAGAATATGTGGAAATATTTGAAAATTGCTCTTCACCAAAGTTCCCCCGTCCAACTTGATGGAGTAATTTTACAAAAATTGCTGTATCCAGATGTACAAAGCTGGTAGAGACTTATCCAAGTAGACCCATGGCTGTAGTAGCTGCCAAAGGTGCCATTACCAAATATTTACTAAAGGGGTGAACACTTATGCAGTCAAATGTTTTCTGTTTTATATTGTAACTTTAATCAGCTGTTCCTGTAGGAATTCCTTCAAGGTTTCTTGGTTGCTTGCTTTAAAGAATAATCATCCAGATGGAGCTAATGAAGATATTGATGAAAGTTACAACTCAGGTTAAAGATATTAAAGAATTTCAAAGGATGTTCCTCCAAAATTGTTAACAGGGCAAGGAGAAATTTCATCAGGGACGCTACCAATAGTAGTAGCAAGAATTTCCATCAAGAACTGGAAACTGCATTGTAAACCATTTTTACTATTTTTTTGGATATTTAAACTGCCATGAGCAAGCTAGAGAATGATAAGCAATAAGGAGCAAGGCAGAAGTGAGAAGCGAGAATGTGAGGATGAAGCAGCGGTGACAAATGATTCATTTGAAATTCGCTCATGGCTTCTAAAGCCTCATGCAAATTTCAAAATGGATTGCACATTTAATAGTCGCTGTAAAACAAAGAGTCTTAAAAGAGGTTGAGATAAAAGTATCACTGGAGAGAAAAAAGGGAAGAGGGAGAGATGGGAATAATGTGAGGAAATGATGCCAGTGTGCAGAGAGTAATCCTCCTGCACATTTTGACCAGCCTGGTTATGTAAGGTCTAACTGTATCCAGGCAGGGAGAAGGATCACAGAGAGGGGGAGGAGTAGGGAGATAGAGTGTGTAGAGACTGGGGGTGAGTTCAAAGAACTGATACAACCATGAATAAGGCATTCCAAAAAATATAACAGGAGTTTCCAGTCATATCTATTGGCTGTTGGCTGTGATTAATGAGACAGCAAATATTATACTATTATCTGGTCACAAATGACAACACGAATATGACATCAGATTAGATAGTGATGACTATTTTTCCAGTAACCTCTGTTACCACTCTGTATATGCTGTTTTACTTAAGCGATATGGCACAAGGGGTTGTGGTTCAGAGCCTTTGTTTGACACAATGCATCGCTTTTATAACAGGTGTTCCCTGTCATATCAAACTATTACATGGTCACAAATGAAAACAAATAAACACACGTTTAGAGCAGATTAGATAGCGAATATATTATTTTTCTTTCATTGACTGAGTGTGTGAGTGACTGAGTGACTGACTACCCATTGGTAAATAGCGTTGTGGTTAGAGATTCAGACTGCCACACAGGAGTCCGGCCAGGAACAAGAAAGATTAGCTGAGGATAAGCTGGCTACGAGCATCACTATCTACATACAGTAAACCAAGCAAATAAGCCAAAAGGAAAATACAACCGCATCGGCTGAACTGTGTGCGGAGGCATGAAATTCACCACAAATGCCGTTCTGTTTACAGGCCTTTGAAATGCAGAGCTAAAATACACTAGTATGGAATGCTGTTTGGGTTTTTGACTCTCAAAATGAGCATGCTAAATTACACTATTTAACGAGTTGAATAAGCCTCTTGAACAATCAGCACTTGAATATTTAGACTCAGTTATTTACATGTACATACGTTTTTACACGTATGGATTAGACGATAATTCATAATGCATATCAGTGCTTCATCAATACATATGTACAACCACGTTTCCAAAAAAGTTGGGATACTGTGTAAAATGTAAACAAAAACGAAATGCAATAATGTGCAAATAATTTAAACCCATATATTCAATAAAAAGAAGTAAAGATAACATATCAACCTATCAAATGTTGAAACTGAGACATTTTATTGTTTCTGGAAAAATGTATGCCCACTTTGAATTTGATGCAAGCAACACATTTCAAAAAAGTTGGGAGAGAGGCAACAAAAGACTAGAAAAGTTGTGTAATGCTAAAAAACTAAACCTGGTGAAATAACACTCAACTAATTAGGTCAATTGGCAACAGGTCAGTAACATGATTGGGTATTAAAAGATCATTCCAGAGATGATTATTCTGTTTTCACCACTCTGGTGAGGTTTTCACCACTCTGTGAAAGACTGCGTGGGCAAACATTGCTACAATTTAAGAAAAATGTTTCCCAATATAAAATTGCAAAGAGTTTGGGTATCTCATCATCTACGGTACATAATATCATTAAAATATTCAAAGAATCCGAAGAAATCTCTGTATGCAAGGGACAAGGCCAAAAACCAATATTGGATGGCCCTGATCTCCGGGCCCTCAGGCGGCACTGCATTAAAAACAGACACAATTCTATTGTGGAAATCACTGCATGGGCTCAGGAACACTTCCGAAAACCATTGTCTGTGAATACAGTAGGTGCATCACAGATGCAGCAACACAGTTGCTGCATCCACAAATGCAAGTTAAGACCCTACCATGCAAAGAAAAGTTGTTGCTTTCTCCTTCAAGTTTCAGGCTGGGTGTTTTGTTAAAGAACTTTGTGACAACTGGCAACCTACACTCTCAGCTGTGTCATGTGATCCTTCATGTGATCCTTCATCCTTGCGAGAGTACCCGCTGGCGTGGCATTGGACTGCCGCTTCTCCCTGGAACTGTGCCTCGTTTGTTTTCATTTGGTCTACTTTCCTTGTCAACTATTTGTGACAGAATTCAGGAATGGGGACTTATGACGCATGTCACTACTTTTCATGTTCTGGGACATTTTGTCTTTTTTGCAGAAATGTCTTCTCTGATGATGTGAACTTTAATGTGACTTTATAACAAACTAGTATGTGAAGTGTAAATGCGAATAAAATGTAAACTCAAACCCTTGTTTAACCAGTCGAAAATACAGGACTTTTCCTCCTAGACATGATTGGCTGAGATAATGGATGGGCTGGACATGCTGACATACTGAGTTCTGATTGGTCTGCCAAGTCACCGGCTTCTGTCATAACACCCGTACTTGTTTAATAGAATTGCAACCCCGGGCTTTTTTAAAAACGGACAACAGCAAACTTGTTGCTATAACTGTGAACCACATCTCTGCCCTGAATTTAGCTGGCGCTATCAACAAATCTCAAGTTGTGAGATACTTCTTTCTGGAGTACAAAGGTGCCAGTGGCAATGCTGGCGACAATGAAAGACAATGCTGGCGACAATGAAAGATGCACAGATGATTGGAGTATTGAACACCTTGAGTGTGAACGGTAGCGAAAAACACAGCGTTGTAAATAAGGTCAACAGACTCAACGCAAACAACAAAGGACTTTTTATGTAATCAGAGGGTATTCAGTGTGCCGTAAAACATTGCTACATGTGTACGGTAAGTCGGACGTTAGCTAACTAGTTACAGATAACTCCTTTTCAAAAAGTTGTAAAAGTTGTTTGCATTGCTAGTTATCTAACTATAGCTACTGACAATACTGCTAACATTAGCTAGCTAGGTAACGATGTTAACTTACCAGCTAGCTAATATTTCCTGGTTTCTAGCTTGTTTGTTGGGTAGCTAGCTTTTCTTCACGAAAATGATCAAGTTACTTAGTTTGATAATAAGCTACCTGATTGACTGGTCATTCATCCAGGTGTGTGTGATTATGCCTAGCTAATATGTTTGCATAGTCTTCACAAAAGTCAGCAAGTCACTTAGTTTGAAAATTAGCTACCTGAATGACCGGTCATTCATCCAGGTGTGTGTGATTATGCCTAATGTGTAACCCCTCCCGACATATACACAAAACCCTCAACTGGACAAATCTATAACCCTTCCCCACATACACACACAATCCTCAACTGGACAAATGTCGCTCCTTACATATTTTTTTGTGTATTTTTGCTGGACTGCGTAAGCGGAGCCGGCCTAGCAGAGCAAATGTCTCTTACTGAGTGAGTGACTGACTGACCGACTGACTGACTGACTACCCCTTGTTAAATAGTGTAGTGGTTAGAGATGCGGATTACGGAACAACAGGTCCCGTGGTTGACTCCCGCCACATTCAAAACAAATTATGCCTTAGGATTTGTTCAGGACAGACAAAAACTTTGCCGGCTACAACCTTCAGTAGCTATGTTATAGGAAGCCTAAAATAATACAGTTCTGGTGGATTTTCGAATTATGCATTAGGATTTGTTCAGGATGGACAAAACCTTTGCTGGCTGCACGATTCTCTCGTCTTTTCACTTGACGAAAATGTCTGCTATCGTCACCTATATTGATAGTTACTGTATCAAGGTCATTCACGAATGACTAATAAGCTGTTAAAAACGGCCATCGCAAAAGAGGATTTGTTCAGGATAGGCAAAAACTTTGCTGGCTACAACCTTCAGTAGCTACGTTATAGGAAGCCTAACATAAACCTGTTCACTGTTATATTGCGACTATTTCTGGTGGATTTTCGAATTATGCATTAGGATTTGTTCAGGATAGACAAAAACTTCGCTGGCTACACGATTCTCTCGTCTTTTCACTTGATAAAAAATCCAGTTATCGTCACCTATATTGATAGTTATAGTATCAATGTCATTCACGAATGGCTAATAAGTTGTTAAAACGGACAGTGGCAAAAGCCATACAGTTCATAGTTGCTATTTGTGGTGGAGGTAAACTTTATAAGAAACAATAGTCAGTTTAACACAATGCTTAATGGTGTCTAGCGAAATATTACTGGCTAATAAGCTTTAAAACGGCCAGTGGCAAATGTCATACAGTTCATAGATGCTATTTGTGGTGGAGGTAAACTTAATAAGAAACGTTAGTCAGTTTAACACAATGCTTAATGGTGTCTAGCGAAATATTCAAACTTTGCTTGATGTTAATGCGTGACAAAATTATCTAATATCGAGACGCTATACCGACACTTGGTAAGGGTGCAGTTCTGTGGTGTAGTGGCTAAAGACATAGCCTTTCATGTGGGTGACCCCGGTTGGAATCCCGTGCAGGCAACAGCGTTCATCACTTTCAATTGCGTGCTTGCTGAACTAGGCTTGCCTGGTTCTTTTTCTGGTTTAGTAATTTATTAATGCTCAGTTTATATGCTCAGTCCACAATTATTTGTTTTTATTACTTTTGTACAAATTGTTGCTCCAACGGGCCAGAACAAATTCCTTGTTTGTTGTGAAACTTACTTGGCAATAAAACTCTCATTCTGATGCATGATGTGGACAACCCAGTCCATCAGTACAGTAACCTTACGGGCACACAGTCCACTCGCTCAACTCGCAAATTGCTCAATCTCTGGCGAGCTGTGCTGAGACGAAACAAGCGTGCACACTGCCCGCTCGGGCTGGGCGTATTTTCCTAATTTATGCCAGCAACAACCAGTCAACCAGTGTAGGGGAAACATCTGTCTCTGCAAACAGTAATCAGTATTTTGTATTTGCGTGACTCTACTACTAAAAATGTATTACGACGATGCCAAGTCAATGATTTGTCAATGTTCAAAAAGCAATTTACTTTGTTTTAAGTTATGCATGTATCACTCAACTGTGATCCCAACAATCTCTGAAAAGTTCCATGCATCCATTTTTTGAATTATATCTCTGCAGGAAGCCTGAGAAGCATCATAAATAATGGGGAAACCGGACACCGCAATTATAAGTTTCTCTCTCGTCAATTCATTTTAGCTTGCGAGTGAGTTTTTAGCTAGCGAGTAGAAAAGAAAAGGGACTTCAAGATGCAGAGAACATCTGCCCTGCCATTGGTAGTCGCCGTGCTCCGTCACTGCCCGCGCTGGAAATTAGCATCAAGTTGGACATATCTCAACTCTCAACTGTCGCTGTCGCTGGTAGATATTGTCTCTGAGAGTAGCTCGGCCTGTTGTCGCCGTGATTCGCTGGCTCTCGTTGGAAAAGAATGAGAGAGTGCCTCTTTGTACAGTGGATATAAAAAGTCTACACACCCCTGTGAAAATGCCAGCTTTTTGTGATGTAAAAGAATGAGACAAAGATAAATCATGTCAGAACTTTCTCCACTTTTAATGTGACCTATAATGTGAACAATTCAATTGAAAAACAAACTGAAATCTTCCAGGGGGAAAAATGAAAAATAAAAACCTTACAATAACCTGGTTGAATAAGTGTGCACACGCTCTTTTAACTGGTGATGTGGCAGTGTTCAGAATTAACCAATCACATTCAAACTCATGTTAAATAGAAGTCATTACACACCTGCCATCATTTAAAGTGACTCTGATTAATCACAAATAAAGTTCAGCTGTTCTAGTAGGATTTTCCTGACATGTTCTTAGTTGCATCTCAGAGCTAAAGCCATGGTCCGCAGAGAGCTACCATAGCATCAGAGGGATCTCATTGTTGAAAGATATCAGTCAGGAGAAGGGTACAAAAGAATTTCCAAAGCATTAGATATACCATGGAACACAGTGAAGACAGACATCATCAAGTGGAGAAAATATGGCACAACAGAGACATTACCAAGACCTGGACGTCCCTCCAAAATTGATGAAGAGAAGACAACTGGTCAGGGAGGCTTCCAAGAGGCCTACAGCAACATTAAAGGAACTGCTGGAATTTCTGGCAAGTACTGGCTGTGTGCTACATGTGACAACAATCTCCCGTATTCTTCATAATGGGCTATGGGGTAGGGTGGCAAGACGGAAGCCTTTTGTTACAAAGAAAACTTGATGTTTGCAAAAACAAACATCAATTCCCCCAAAAGCACATGGGAAAATGTGTTATGGTATGATGAAACCAAGTTTGAACTTTTTGGCCATAATTCCAAAAGGTATGTTTGGCGCAAAAACAACACTGCACATCACCTAAAGAACCATACCCACAGTGAAGCATGGTGGTGGCAGCATCATGCTTTGGGGCTTTTTTTCTTCAGCTAGAAACGGGGCCTTAGTCAGGGTGGAGGGAATTATGAACAGTTCCAAATACCAGGCATTTTTGGCGCAAAACCTTCAGGCGTCCGTTAGAAAGCTGAAGATGAAGAGGAAGTTCACCTTTCAGCACGACAGCGACCCAAAGCACACATCCAAATCCACAAAAGCATGGCTTCACCAGAAGAAGATTAACGGTTTGGAATGGCCCAGCCAGAGCCCAGACCTGAATCCTGTTGAACATCTGTGGGGTGATCTGAAGAGGGCTGTGCACAGAAGATGTCCTCGCAATCTTACAGATTTGGAGCACTTTTGCAAAGAAGAGTGGGCAAATATTGCCACGTCAAGATTTGCCATGTTAATAGACTCCTACCCAAAAAGACTGAGTGCTGTAATAAAATCAAAAGGTGCTTCAACAAAGTATTAGTTTAAGGGTGTGCACACTTATGCAACCAGGTGACTATAAGGTTTTTATTTTTCATTTTTCCACCTCGAAGATTTAAGTTCGTTTTTCAATTGAATTTTTCACATTATAGGTCACATTAAAAGTGGAAAAAGTTCTGACATGATTTATCTTTGTTTATTCTTTTACATCACAAAAACCTGACATTTTCACAGGGGTGTGTAGACTTTTTATATCCACTGTAGGTCTTGCGAGCGGACAGTGTGCACGCACTAAGACTGCTAAAAAGCTCAGTGGCTGTCCACCTGCACTCAAACTATCTGCGCTTACATTGCTGCTACTATTTATTATAAATCCTGCTGCTAAGCCACGTTACCTTTTACTGTACTGTTTATACCTGATGTATGAAGTGCATGTGAAAAAACATTTTTATTTATTTACTTTATTTTATAAACAATATATTTGGTTTGATATAGTATGTGCTTATTAGAGACCAACCAGACCTGTTTAGCACAAAGCCAGAGTGTACCCATTTGAATACATAAGTAGCTGTGTGGGTTTAAGGCCTAGAGGGTGTGCACTACGCTGAATGGGCGTAAACAAAGACAAGCTCTCTGGCAAGAGTGAACCTTTCATGCCTTTTTTCTCGTAACAAAGTAGAGCAGATTATCAACTTTTGAAGCAGCATATCTTTTCCATAACTTTATCAAACAGTATTATATACCATTACAAAGCCCTGAATCTGTATCGTTCTAAACTGTAAAAAAAATAAAAATAATCAAATTTTGCATTAGGACCCTGTTCCTGAATTCTGTCACATTTTTGTTTTGTGTTTTTCTACTCCCGACTATGCACCATTGTCGCTGTATATGTTCTGTTCAGTAACGCGTGTGGTGCCTGTTTCTGTGATAGCGAACTGCGGTGCTGGGTTTCCTAGCTAGCTAGCAGTGTTACATCGTAGTTAGACTCCTGACACGCTTGCTCACCTCTGGAAGTGCTGGAACTATACCTGCGAATTTATGCTTCACCCCCCATTGGATTACCACCACCTGACTGAATTACATCTACTGATTTATTCTCCAACTCCCTCTGGATTTCCAACATCAGCCTTCTCTCCTGCTCCACCACGTTGAAAAGCCCGCCACTCCAATTTCACCCCCCCCATCCATATCCATCATCTCAACCTGTCAATCTCAGCTGCCTTCGCCCACTCCAATCTACCACTTTTCTCTGTTCACCATGTCATTCTACCAACCTTGTTCTCTTAAACACCCGTTCTATGAACAACAAAGCTCCCCTGCTTCATGAACTCATATTGGACAATCATTTGGACTTCCTTTTCCTAATGGAAACCTGGCAACAACCAAATGATTTTCTCTCTCTGGATCTAGCCACACCTCCTGGTTATATCTACCTGAATCTAGCCACTCCCCCTGGTAATATCTACCTGTCACCCCGCCTCACTGGCCGTGGTGGTGGCCTTGCTCTTCTGCGCAAATCCAATAAATAAATAAAAATAACCAAACTGTCTCTTCCCTCATTCTTCTCATTTGAATACATCGCCTATATTTCAACCCATTCCCTCACCACTATTCTACTCTACTGTCCTGCTAAAACTAATGAATCATTTCTCTCTGAGCTAGCTGAACTACTCCCTATTGCAGTTTCACTTTCCCCCCCGCCTTCTGCTGCACGGTGACATGAATATCCATGTTGACTCTCCCAACTCCAAACCTACCTCGGATTTCACTACTGTCCTGGACTGCTTTAATATCACCCAACTTGTTAATTTCCCCACCCATATCAAGGGTCACATTCTTGGCCTTGTCTGAACCATGCCCCTAATATGCCTGAAGATCTAGTTAACCAGTTCAACACTACTCTGTCTGTCTCCCTCAACTACATGGCTCAACTCAAACATTTTTTTTTTCCTTCACATCATCCTGGTTTACATCTGAGCTCCGGGCCATGAAGCAGGTGGGCCGCCAACTGTTCTACAAACCCACCTGCATACTTTTACCCCGGTTGACTCAGCATATATCTCTAAACTTATTGTATCATCAAAAACAACTCAAAAACAAACCTGCTCCCTGGATCCTCTTCCTGTGATTCACATCAAGGTTTGCCTTCCTGCCCTCTTGTCCATACCTCACTCAAATAATCAATCTGTCTCTCTCCCACGGTACTGTCCCCTCAAATTACAAAACTGCTGCAGTAACACCCATCTTAAAGAATCCTGGTCTGGACCCCACCAATTTTCATAACCTCCGCCCCATCTTCAACCTCCCCTTTCTTGCAAATACCCTCAAAAGAACTGTCACCTCCTGTAAAAACCGTTTATTTGAGCCTCTTCAGTCTGGCTTCCGACCACTCCACAGTACCAAAACTGCCCTCCTAAAGGTTGTCAACAACTTCCTCATCTCTGCTGATGCTGGTGCCTTCAACATCATTATCCTCCTTGATCTGAGTGCTGCGTTTGACACAGTTAGTCATCAGATCCTCCTCACCAGGCTCGAGGCTCTGCGTGTTGAGGGAACTGCACTCTCCTGACCACACTCATACCTCACCAACCGTACCCACTATATCTCCCTCAATGGCCATAATTCTGATTCCGCTGCAGTTACACAGGGTATCCCCCAGGGCTATGTTCTTGGCCCCTTGCTCTTCATCATCTTCATCCTCCCCATTGGTCAGATCCTCTATCACTTCAAACTTAACTTCCACTGCTGTGTCAACGGCGCTCAAATTTCCCTTAGCACCAAATCTCTCATCAACCCACCTTTGGTCCACATCAAATCCTGCCTGTAAAAACATATAAACTATAAAAACACGGAATCAGCAAAACTTCCTCAAGCTCATCAGTGATAAAACTGAACTACTACTCATAGGCACTAAATCCACACTCACCAAAACTGGCAGCTTCACTCTCACCATCGACAACAACGTTGTCTCTCCTTCTCCCCATCCATGTAACCTAGGCGACATCCTGGACTCCTCCCTCAGCTTTGAACAACACATAAAACAGACAGTCAAATCCTCATTCTTTCACCTCCACAATATTGCCAAACTAAAGGCCTCCCTCTCCCGTACCGCCACTGAAACCTTAATACATGCACTCATCTCCTCCCATCTAGACTATTACAACTCTCTTCTTTCTGGCATCAACTCCTCAACTCTCCATAAGCAGAAATGGTCCAAAACTCAGCAGCCAGTCTTCTCACCCACACCAAGTCCTGGCAGCACGTCACCCCTATCCTCCGGGAACTCCACTGGCTCCCCGTCCCTCAGCGCAGAGATTATAAAATTCTTCTCCTCACCTATAAAGCCCTCCATCAGCTTGCTCCACCCTACCTCGCTGATCTTA
This sequence comes from Esox masquinongy, assembly GCA_016801175.1. Classification (NCBI taxonomy): domain Eukaryota; kingdom Metazoa; phylum Chordata; class Actinopteri; order Esociformes; family Esocidae; genus Esox; species Esox masquinongy. Next base: position 83,704 of record JACXGI010000976.1, read on the forward strand.
TTCCTCGATACCAACCTTCTCAGTCAATCTGGTCTGCTACAGCTGGTCACCTAATCATCCCCTGGTCCAAGCTATGGAGCTTTGGAGACAGGGCTTTCTCTAGGGCTGCTCCAAGGCTTTGGAACTCACTTCCACAATCAATCCGTGACTCTGAATCTGTTACCATCTTCATCCACCGCCTCAAGCCTCATCTGTTCAAACAAGCCTACCCGTAGCCCCTGCCCTTTCCCTTCGTCCAGCGTCATGTCAACCACTCTCCTCCGATGCTGTTTTGTTTTGTACCTGATGTAAAGCAACTTTGGGTTCTAGTAAAGCGTTAAATAAGTTGTATGTATTATTATTATTATCCCCCCACCCACACCAACAGAAAAAAAACATGCGCTTACCTTTAATTTCTCTGGCACTGACTAACAAATGGCTTTAATGAAGGAAGATTATTAATTAATAAAGTTATTATTAATAACTTATTATGATTGTCAGATGTTGATTTTCCAAGACAGCTTAAGAGGAATGCACTTATTGTAAGTCGCTCTGGATAAAAGCGTCTACTAAATGACTAAAATGTCAATGTAAAAATGACTTGAAAATGACACATCTCTGAAGGCACCATTAATGCTGATCAATATATACAGGTTTTGGAGCAACATATGCTGCCTTCCAGACAATGTCTTTTTCAGTGTATGCTTTGCTCATTTCAGCAAGACAATGCCAAACCACATTCTGCACGTATTACAACAACATGGCTCTGTAGTAAAAGAGTCTGGGTGCTAAACTGGCCTGCATGCAGTCCAGACCTGTCACCCACTGAAAACATTTGGCGCATTATGAAATGAAAAATATGACAAAGGAGACCCAGAACTGTTGAGCAGCTGAAATCCTATATCAAGCATGAATGGGAATACATTTCACTGTACAGCATTTTGTCTCCTCAGTTCCCAAACGCTTACAGAGCATTGTTAAAAGAAGAGGTGATGCAACACAGTGGTAAACATGCCCTTGTCCCAACTTTTTTGAAATGTGTTGCTGGCATCAAATTCAAAATGTATTTTTCCAAAAAAAATAAAATTTCTCTGTTTCAACATTTGATATGTTGTCTTTTCACTATTTTCGATTAAATACAGGGATAAATGATTTGCGCATCATTGGGTTTTACGCTGCGTCCCAACTTTTTTGGAAACCGGGTTGTTTAAATCAGCAACCCAGCTTATGTTTTTTGATTGTTTTGTGTATAGAATTAGCCTATATTAAATACACCATCAGTATATCTTTGTTTCATTTGAGGGACCTGGGACATTACTATTTTTTTTACAAATTATATAAAATTGCACATGTATTTGAGTCCTAGAGTCATAGTTAGCTAAATGTCATATGCTGTATACTGTTTACTGGGTCGTGTCTTCCTCTGGCATTTTGCATCTAATTTCTAGCTTTATTCCTTGCAGATTTGTGTTATTATAAATTGGTATAACATATATCAAATAAAGAACGTAATCAAGGAAGGTGACAAGCTATAAAGCATTTCTAGTTTTCAAAAATATAAAGATTGAAGGAATTGAAGGAAGACATGCAATTTGTTTACACCACTACATAGTGTGCAATACACTAGGATACACATCATCTTCTGCTCTGTTTTGCTTACTTAGAGTGTGTGATTTCATATGGAATTGTCAGAAGAATTGTTATAGTGTCATATTGTGTGGCTTGACTGTGGAATGCTTGGCTGTAATGGATCTAATGGGGTGTCTCTGTCTTTCTCACTCTCCATCTCTGGAGTGGGAAAGGATAAAATAGGAAAAGAGAAAAGGGCAGGGAGAAAAGGTATAGATAGAAGAGGGTAGTGAGACGGAGAGAAGAGATAGTAAGGGAGGGTGGTAGATGTGTCACCATTGGGTGGTAGGAGCCTCTGCAGAACCAAAGTATCAACCTGACCCTAAGTGACAGAGTATATAATATAGATAGATCAGACCAAACAAGTTAGCCATCCCAACACCCAATGAATATTTGTGAGATAGACGGCAAAACCTTGAAATTAGCTGTCCTTCCTTTGGCTTCTATAGACCTGCCTGGTATTAATGCTGAGCTACTGTGTTCAAAATTCAATAAAAGCACTGGATTAATATTCAGGAAGTGGTGTGTAATCTGCAGGATGGGAAAGGTGGGATTATTCAGAAACAGAATATTTTATTACTCAACACTGAGAAACACTTTAATGTCTCATAAGCAATTGAAGCTACACTTGTCTGTACACAAACATGAGTTCTGGGAATCAGCTACCTTCCGCTAGTGATGGCCATTCGAGGCTTCATTACCGTTCTTCTAGCAGCAGGATATTATGCTTGCAGTGCAAACTCAGATTTTCTTTTTCAAAATAAAAGCCATCATTGAAATATATAAGGCAAAATAGTTAACAATCTAGTCTGTACATTTTATGTTTAATGTCCGTTCCAATGTTATTGTTGTCTGTTCATTTTTACAGACTAGATTGTTAACTATATTGCCTTGAAAATTTCAATGATGGCTTTTATTGTGATAAAGAAAATCTGAGTGCTGCCAGCATAATGTCCTGCTGCTAAAATAACGCTAATGAAGCCTTGAATGGCCATCACTACCTTCCGCTGCTAACTTGTCTCTGTGTTTTGTGTCATATATTAAGAATTGAAGGAGATCTTTCTCTTGCTTTGCAGAAACAAGGATCTGGAGCCATGAGTGGTAACAGCAAACCTGTTGGACAAGGTGGGTACAGGATTTTTACAGAATAACTGTTATAAATGCACAACCCACAACTATACATTATATAGGCTTACTATGCCTCACAGGGGCTATGGTAAACTTATACTGTGCATGTTTGCCTTAAAAACAAAACAATTGCCTGAACAAAATGGTTGGCACCCTTCTGGAGAATTTGAAATAATTCGTCTAGAGGCATTGTGATCGTCATTTCCTAGGTTATTTATCTCACCTGTGGTAAGCTGCAGATGCCTACAGGGTATAAATTGCCACTCAACTGGCTTTGAGAAAGAAAGCATTCAGCTACCTGTAACACTGTCAACATAGAACTGTGGTTGGAAAATGGTTGGAAGCCCAGGAAGACCCCACTGCTGAACTAAAGCTTCTGTGAACGTCACAAATCTAACAAGATTAAATCCTTCTAGGATAATGTCCAGTGGACCAATGAAGTGTACTGGTGGTTACATAAATTGTTTAACTACACTTATCTTTATCAAAGGATGGATATTAGTTTTTATATGGCATGTACAGTGCCGTCCATACATATTTGGACAGTGACAGGTTTGGTTGTCTTGGCTTTGTACTCATTGCTGTCTTGGATTTGAGAGGTTAAAGTGCAAACTGTCAGCTTTACTTTGATGGTATTTACATTCATGAACTGTGAACTATCTGCAACCCATAGATTTTAACAGATGGTAAGTATCTTTTCCGGTGGTGCTTGGCCAGGCATGTACTTCAACCATCTTCACTTCCTATTTACCTCTGGGGGCATTTTTTTTCCAGTCTTTTCTTCAGCAAATGAAGTGCATGCTCAAATGGATTCATGTCAGCCGATTGACACTTGGCCAGTCAAGAACATTCCCGTTTAGGGTCCTGATAAACTCATTGATTACTTTAGAATTATTAGTATAGTCTCTACTGAAGCCCTGTTCCCACCAGCACTTTCTCAGACTTTTATCGGCAATCATGAAATGTACATTTATTTCCATTGAAATTATATATTTTTCATAGGGCACCAAGGACGTGACGAAATTCCATCTAAACCTAAACTATTGACCATTTTGTACAATGAAAAAAGCAAATGGCATATGTAACTTCTTGTATCACGTCTTGTATGGATTTATTAAATGCACATACTAGATGCATGTGAATGGAGAGGGACATATGCTATTGCATCCTCTTTCTGTTGGCATTGGTGCTGAAAATTGAACCCATTTTACAGAAAAGAGACCCACTATTGTTTGTGGCATCAAATGGAGTGGCATTTCTGACTTTTTGAAGTGTAAATGAACGCGCCTATTACATCCAGTTCAGACTGAGTCAGCCTGTAAATATTACCAGCTATTAGCCTAAAACAGTTTTTGACCATATTGAACAAGTTTCAATGAAGCAAGAACTATCTTTTTATGCTGCAAATCCGTGCCAGCAAGACAGTTCTCACAGCAATGTTACAACATTACACATCGAGTAACACATAGTGGGAGATGATTCAATTAAACCAATGCCTATCGCTGCAGGAATTTTTCATGGCTTTCTTATCAGTTAATGAAGGTGTTCCACCAGACCTTCTGCAAATTTGAGCAGAAGTGATTACCACTTTCTTTACCTCAGCAGAAGGACTAGGTGCAAAGTGGTGGGGTAGAGAAGATTGATACAGCTGCTCTAATAGCCAAAACATCAGCTAATGTTTATGGAGTTATACTGACTGTGAAATGGAGTGATACTGACTGTGATAGCCCCGAATATATTGTGATCCTAGCAAAGCCTCTGGTGATAGCCACACCCATTCAGTTTGACCTCCTAGTTTCTCTAGGCAGTTCCACACTCTCTTCCAGTCTCTCACCATCTCTTCTGCTTTTTCTACAGATGTGTCTAAAAAGGATGCCCATCAGAAGGAATTTGCAGACATTGACATGAAAGCACCAGAGACGGAGAAGGCTGCTGTGGCCATCCAATCACAGTTCAGGAAGTTCCAGAGCAAGAAAAAGCAGGAAGTGAAGTCCTAGAGCGCGTGGAACAGGGCGGGGCAGTTATGTCTTCCATAGACTGGTACTGCACTAGTTGGAGGCTTAGTCTTGCATGTCAATCAAACCACATTGTTATGAACTTTACCGGGTCTGGGTTCAAGGTTGAAGGGGTCAGTGATGTCTTTGTGAAATATGTAGCGTATTGATTGCTTTATGCATCAAATATGGTGTATGTTCTGAATATATGTTGATCTTTCCTATAATTTTGCTATATCAGTTTTTTATTGATAATGTAAAACTACTGCACTCTATTTTCCAGTTGCTGTGGCAATCCAAATCCTTTGTAGAAATGTCATGTCCCATGTCATGTACACTGTAATATACCCATTTGAACAGAAAAGAGCTTCTTGTTAAGTAGCTTAAAAGCTATTAAGACTACCACCGTCAGGTGAAACATTTAGCCAAATCTATTGCAAAAAATAAATGGTCAAAATCTTCTGTATTATATTCAGACAAGGGATCATACATTTTTCCTGGGTGTTTTCACACATTACAGCTTATCTTGTTTGATATCTCTTTAGTGCGGCACCCATAGGCTTTCATACCTTATAACTGAAGCATTTTGGTTTAAATCAGTGGCTAACATTTTCTCTCAGATAACTGACTTAAACCTGGCTAAACTAAATGTGGACCTTGTTCTATTATTCACTTGAGAATGGTGCATTATTTCTTCCTACCTTTCAATCCTTCAATATAAATGTTAATATATAGTGTTTTTGTTTTCTGTTAGACTTTAGTTTTATTATTTTTGCTATGAATGTTTTTTGATTGTGTTTCTGTTGTTATATTTTGTGGATGTTATTTTAATCCCTTTTGTGTCCTTTAAGTTATCGTTCAAACCCAAACGAGTGTCATATACTTAACAATACCACATCACCCAGTAGACACCCTCAAAGAAAACATACTTAATAAATATCCAAAACAGGTAAACATTGAGTCAGAAGTGGTTTCTTAACATTGTGTTAGTTTGTAGTCACATATTTGATATAATTATCAATTTAAATATATAAACCGAAAACCATTATCATATAAGACTTGAGGTGGTCAGAAAGTGTCAGCTGGATAGGTAATGTTAGGTTCCACAGTTGTGTGACATGAAATTGTAAGAGTCCATCTTACAATCAAAATATCTTTCTCACCAGATAAAATCATGATAGCACCCTTAACTGCACTCATATTGTCAGTCAGGTCACACAAACATCACTACAGTGCTATTTATTCTTAAGCACAAAAAGGGCCACACACAGACAAGATGAAATGCATGCTGTGTCTTGCTTATTGGCATTGTTATATTATCAAGACCATAAGATTACATCACTGCCTTTCCTATGACATAACACGCTCAATGACCTGTCATCCATAGGCCATAATAGGTATAGATTTCATTGCACATTCTACACAGTAACTCCCTACAATACACTATGACCTTCGGGATACATTCTTCACAAAGTGTTTTATGGAGAAACTGCTGCATTTCACCAGAACTGAACAGTAAGCTCTATGCATAAACCATTACCTTTTGAAGCGAAACATTATTGCACTGCTTACCGGGCTTCTAGGATTACTGATATTTCATCAATGCAAAGCACTGAGAGATTGTAAGGGATAGACCAAAGCACTGAGAGATTGTAAGGGACAGACCAAAGCACTGAGAGATTGTAAGGGATAGACCAAAGCACTGAGAGATTGTAAGGGACAGACCAAAGCACTGAGAGATTGTAAGGGACAGACCAAAGCACTGAGAGATTGTAAGGGATAGACCAAAGCAAAGAGAGATTGTAAGGGAGAGACCAAAGCACTGAGAGATTGTAAGGGACAGACCAAAGCACTGAGAGATTGTAAGGGACAGACCAAAGCACTGAGAGACAATGAGTAGGGTGCAAATAATTAAGGGTTTTACTATTCAAAATCACAAAAATACAAAATGTACAATGTACAAAATAAAATCTACAAACTGTTATAAGTTTATTAGAAATACAAAACAGAAAATAATTGATTGCATAAGTATGCTGTCTGGGATACACATTTTGCTTGAAAATAGGTACCTATGTCCATCTCCTCACAAGGAACATATTTCCCATTGGAACCCACTGACTCTGTCATCTTGGATTTTCTGCCATTCTGAATTTGTGAAAAGCACTTCAAACGCTACTCCTATAGTACTGTAACAAATGACCCATCTTCACGTAACTCAATAAAAATTCTCTTAATGCAAAATAATCCAGACTAGTACAATAATAAAACACGGCCACTCTTGACCAATGAATAAGTGCTGGCCTGTTTTTTTTGTTTACATGTATGCACACAACTGTAATCACACATAATCATATTATAACACAACTTAGTAAATACACTGCTTAAAAAATTAAGGGAACACGTAATCATTCACAGCTTAACACCAAGTCAATTAAACTTCAGGGATTTCAAACTGTCCAGTTAGGAAGCATAAGTGATTCTGAATCAATGTCACCTGATTTGGTGCGAATGAAAGTGACAATAGGTGCACTGGAGAGGCAACAGCAAGACACCCCCCAAAAAGGGAATGGTTTTGCAGGTGGTGGCCACAGACAATTGCTATCTCCTCATCCTTCTTGACTGATTCTTCTCTAGCTTTGTGTGTTCCTAGTGTCCTTTTCACTACTGGTGGCATGAGGCGGTACCTGCAGCCTATTCAGGTTGCACAGGCAGTCCAGGTCCTCCAGGAAGGCATGTCAATCAATCAATCAATCAATCAAATGTATTTATAAAGCCCTTTTTACATCAGTTGTCACAAAGTGCTTTTACAAAACACTCGGCCTAAACCCCAAGAAGAAAACAACAATAGTGTTGAATTTCAGTGGCTAGGAAAAACCCTAAGAAGGCCGAAATTTAGGAAGAAACCTAGAGAGGAACCAGGCTCAGAGGGGTGACCAGTCCTCTTCTGGCTGTGCCGGGTAAACATATTAAGAGTACAAGTTGTAATAATTAATAAATGCATGTGGGCTGAGTCCAGAGTCTATTTAAACCTAGTCCAGGTCGGAAGCATGACCAGATGGACAAGCACAGGGAAAACCCGTGGGGGGGGGTCAGAAGAGTGGCAGCTAAAATCGTCAGGTATCGTCTTGATCTGCAACACAACCAGGAGGACTTTGGACAGGGACAGCAATGAGTCTTTCAAGCTTGGTGTTGGCCAAAACCCCATGTCCTCCTAAGTTTAAAACAGGGCAGGAGACAGGGAAAATTTAGAAAATGCATTCCTTAGATCTACAAGGATTTACAGTGGAGAAGGAGAACTGACCCTATTCCCCCGGCACAATAATATAGCAGCATAAGACCTTGGGGCTGAGACAGGGGGGTCCAGTGACACTGTGGCCCTATCCAGGGGAGGCCCCGGACAGGGCCCAACAGGCAGGAAATCAATCCACCCACATTGCCAAGCATCAACCAAAGGGACACCCACCAACCGCAACCACCCTGAATGAGAGCCAAGTATTGCCAGCAGAGTTCAGCCCAATTGCACGATGTGTGCAACAGAGAGACAACAACAAGCCAGTGACTCCGCCCCCAAATGGCATTGGAGGGAGGGCATCCCAGTGGCGATGAGAGCCCACCTGGCAAGACAGCAAGTGTGGACAGTATCAAGCCTTTCTGGTCACCTTCACACCCCTGGGCCAGTCTACACTTAATCATAGACCATGCTAAAGAGAGTCTTTAGTAGACACTTGGAAGTTTGCACTCAGTCTGCATTTCTAACCTTAATTGACAAATCATTCCACAGTAGTGGAGCTCTATGAGAGAAGGCCCTGCCTCCAGCTGTTTGTTTAGAAATTCTAGGTACAATTAAAAGGCCTGCATCTTGTGATCAAAGGTTACGAGTAGGTATGTATGGCTGGATCATTTCAGCGAGATAAGTAGGATCAAGTCCATGTATTGATTTATAGGTTAACAATAAAAGCTTAAAATCTGCCCTAACCCTAACAGGCAGCCAGTGTTAAATTTTTTTTGTTCTAGTTAGGATTCTAGCAGCCGTGTGCAGCACTATTTGAAGTATATTGATGTATCAGTGTAACCGGAAAGAAGAGCATTGCAGTAATCTAATCTAGAAGTTACAAAAGCATGGATTAGTTTTTCTGCATCACATCCATACGTGCCGTTGCAAGAAGGTTTGCTGTGTCTCCAAGTACAGTCTCAAGAACATGGAGGAGATACCAGGAGACGGGCCGTTACAGAAGGAGAGCTGGACAGGGCCGGAGAAGGGCATCAACCCAGCAGCAGGACCAGTATCTGCTTCTTTGTGTGAAGAAGCACAGGACGAGCACTGTCAGAGCCCTACAAAATGACCTCCTGCGGGCCACTGGTGTGCATGTTTCTGATCAAACTGTCAGAAACAGACTTCTTGAGGGTGGCATGAGGGCCCAACATCCTCCAGTGAGACCTGTACTCACAGCCCAGCACCATGCAGCTCAATTGGCATTCACCAGAGAACACCAGAATTGGCCGGTCCTCCACTGGCACCCCGTTCTCTTCACAGATGAGAGCAGGTTCACACTGAGCACGTGACAGACGTGAAAGAGTCCGGGGATGCAGTGGTGAACGTTATAGTGCCTGCAACATCATCCAGCATGACCGGTTTGGCAGTGGGTCATTGATGGCCTGGGGAGTCATCACCTTGTAAGGTCACACAGACCTCCACATGCTAGCCAACGGTACTCTGACTGCTGCTAGGTACCGGGATGAAATCCTCAGACCCATTATCAGACCTTAAGCTGGTGCAGTGGGCCCTAATTTCCTCCTGGTGCAGGACAATGCCCGGCCTCATGTGGCCAGAGTGAGTAGGGAGTTCATGGATAATGAAAGTATTGATGCCATTGACTGGCCCTTACGTTCCCCCGTCCTGAATCCAATTGAGTACCTCTGGGACGTTATGTATCGGTGCATCCAACACTGCCTAATAGTGCCATAGACTGTCCAGGAGCTCACTAATGCCCTGATCCAGGTCTGGGAGGAGATCCCTAAGGACACCCTCTGCCATCTCTTCAGGAGCATGTTCAGATGTTGTCGGCAGCGCATACAGGCAGGTGGGGGCCATATACACTACTGAGTCACATTATGAGTTGCCGTGATGAAATTCATGCAAGTTGGAACAGCCTGTGATTTCAATTGATTTTCGGTGTGAGTTTGAATCCAGCCCTCAATCAATTGGTGATGTTGGTTTCCACTGACCATTGTTATGTCATTTTGTGCTCAACGAATTACACAATTTACAGTAAAGATTTTAATCTTTAATATATTTTGTTTATAGAGACCCGATGTGTGATTTGAGTGTTCCCTTAATTTTTTTGAGCAGTGTATGTTCACAATTATGCCACGACCAAAATGAGTGTAAGCAATATCTGATCAACCACTTGGAGGTGATATTGAGCCTTTCATACATGTAAGTATCGCTTTCCTCGTTTGTCGTGAGAATAGGTACGTAAGTCTACCTCCTCACAACAAACATATTTGGCATTGGGACTATTACCGCCGCCAACATGGATTTTTGGCCATTTTGAAATTGTGAAAGACGCTTCAAACTTGTATAGTTGCAAATAAAATGGGACCTCTTAACATCATGGATTTTTGGCCATTTTGAAGTTGTTAAAGACACTTCAAACTTGTATAGTTGCAAATGAAATGGGACCCCTTAACTCCACTATCATGGATTTTTGGCCATTTTGATTTTGTGAAAAATGCTTCAAACTCATATAGTAGCAAATTCAAATTCTTGACATTTCACATCTATGGACCATAGTCCCTAAACGCAATAAAATCCAGGTTAGTATGTCAAAAGCATGGCCACTCTTGAACAATGGATATGTATGGGCATACACGCATAATCATATTATAACACAACTTGGTATACCGGGACACTGTCATGCCAGGACATACCAGGTGTAAGCAATTTCTGATCAACCACACAGTGGCACATCTGAGCCGGCCACCTTTGGAAGCTCACATTGCTTACCCCGTTTGACTTTAAGTCTTGAAATTCATCCATTTTAAATTTGTGAAAAGCTCTAGGAAGAGTGGTGGTTTTTCTGAACTTCTTCCATTGCGAAATTACAGAGGAGTCTGTGTTCCTAGGAACCTTCAATGCTGCAGAAATGTTTTGGTACCCTTCTCCAGATCTGTGCCTTGACACAATCCTTTCTCAGAGCTTGATGGAATATTCCTTGGCTTGGTTTTTGTCACTGTCAACTGATTTGGAAAGCCTGTTTTGGAAAACAGGCTTTCCAAATAATGTCGAATCAACTGAATTTTCTGCAGGTAGACTCCAATGAAGTTGAAACATCTCTAGTATGATCAATGGAAACAGGATGCCTCTGAGCTCAAAGTGTCATTGAATGTCTTGTCAAGCCAAGTGTCATTGCAAAGGTTGGAATACTTTCAGTTTGCAAAAATGTATGTATGTGTGTAGATTGATCAGGAAAAAAATGTGTTTTGTCTATTTCTGAATAAGGCTGTAATATAATAAATCCCAACTTTCTGTGATAAAACTTCTCAGGTGTGAGAGCTGCATGTTGACAATGATAGCTGTAGAATATTTCTATTTTTTAAGCAAATTGCTAGCAATTGTTAAAGGACATTTATTGTATCATATGGTATAAGAATGTAATCAGGATGCAGCGTGTTAGTGGGGAACTAGTTAAGTTAGACAATGTGCCTTTCCTAGTTAGAATATGTTGTAATAAATTGGCTGTAAATTAAGAAAGTTTTATGTTAAGTTGTTGTAAATTAAGAAAGTTGAATGTATCAAGTTGTTTTGGAAAGCGGACCTTCTATTTAGAATATTTTTGTTTGACATACAATCCCTGGGTAGGAGTGACAGGTGCAATTGTCCAAAGAAACTTTAAAGCACTTAATGTGACAACACATGGCTGATAATGTGATGACCAAAACTGCATGATTAATGTAGCTTTAAATACTCTGTTCTCTGAGAGTGTTGTTTTTCCTTGTTGACATGTAAGCTGATGTAACTGTGGTATCTGTCGTTTCTTAATTTGCTTGCCTTAGTTGTGAGAATAAGTGCAACAGATCAAACGTGACACAATTCTGAAAAAGTGAAAGGGTCTGCATACTTTCTGAATGCACTGTATGCCCTCTGTCCCACTATTTCATAAAGAAAACATAATGTTCCTTATGTTCTCTGGAACTGCAATGTTATATGTCACAGCAGATGCCACCACAACTCTTTACTCCCCATCTTTCTCTGCACACCCTTCTTTTTTCACTCCCTTGGTCGACCATTTGGTTGAGTTTAACATGTTCTAATTAAAGCAAATCAAACTGTGCTCCATGTCCATTCCCAGATGCATTCCCGATCACAGCCTGGTGACAAACAGTCCCATATTTCTCCTTCAGATCAGAGGGAAGAATTCATTCCCCTTGCCCCTTATTTATGGCAGCAGTGTATAGTGCCAAGTGTGGCTGGCCAAGTAAATCTCTGTCACCACGCATAATTTGTAATGTACTTCAGAAGTGGATGGCGAATATAGATGTCATGCTGAGTAACACGTCTTCCCATTAGCCAATCCAGTCGGTGATATTAGTCTGTGAAAGCAATTTTCAGGATGAGGCGTTGGTTGGGGAGCTCCGGCCAAATCTATAGAGTGACAGTCTGGTTCCCAATCAACAGACCAATTTGGGAGGAAGGAACTCTTCATATAGTCATCAGGGTCAGACCTCACTGGAGGATTGAAAGGGTGCATTCTACACCTAGTGGGTTAAAACATCAAACATGTTGGCAACTAATACCTTCGAGAACCCTTCGAAGGAGTTATATTATTAGTCCCTGAAATGTGGTCTTTGCCTTCCAGCAGCAACCAAGTGTGTTTCATTTGTTTAGGTATCAGTCTGCAGAGAAACTGTGGGCGGAGTCCCATGAGTACTTAATGTACACTACCGTTAAAAGATTTGGGGTCTCTTTGACATTTCTGAGCAAGAGAACAAATACATTAGTGTCTAGTTTTAGAGACAAATGCCTCACAGGTCATCAACTGGCAGCATCATTAAATAGTTTTTAATGAAAACTATTTAATGAAGCTGCCCACAATACACCAGTCTCTACGTCAACAATGAACAGACGTTTCCGGGATGCTGACCTTCTAGGCAGAGTTCTTCCTCTGTCCAGTGTCTGTGTTTTTGTCCATTTTAATCTTTTCTTTTTATTGTCCAGTCTGAGATTGGCCAGTCTGAGATATGGTCCTCTTGCTCAGTTGTGCGTCGGGACTTCCCACTCCTTTTTCTATTCTGGTTAGAGACAGTTTGCATTGTTCTGTGATTGGAGTAGTACACATTGTTCTCATTTCTCAGAACAAGAATAGACTGAAGATTTTCAGAAGAAAGTTATTTATTTATGGTCATTTTGAGCCTGTAATTGAACACACAAAAACTGATACTGAAGATGCTGAACTAGTCTAAAGAAGTCCAGTTTTATTGCTACTTTAATCAGCACAACAGTTTTCAGCGGTGCAAACATAATCGCAAACTCTGATGCTCTAGATACTGAACTAGTCTGTAGGAGGCCAGTTTTAACAGTTTTCAGCTGTGGTAACATAATTGCCAAAGGGTTTTCTAATGATCAATTAGCCTTTTAAAATGATAAACTTGGATTAGCAAACACAACATGCCATTGGAACACTGGAGTGATGGTTGCTGAAAATGGGCCTGTCAGGGCCGGACTATAAATGTTTATGTTTAGTTTTGTTGGTCCCCAATTAGAGACAGCTGCCAAGCGTTGTCTCTAATTGGGTACCTTATTTAAGTTGTCAATTTCCACAGCAATGTGTGGATCATTGTTTGTGCTTGTTGCCGACAGTCTCGGGTTGCTACCCCACCTTTGTTTTGTTGCTTTGTGGTTTGAGTTCTGAGTTCATCGATTTAAGGAATGTCTATATACTACAGCTCTGTGCCTCATGTCCTGCCTCCATACCATGACAGAATGATCCACTACCAGAGGACGAAGCAGAGCTGGACCATGGAGGAACTCCTCGGAGGTAAGGAACTCGTCTCAGAGGAGTACCTCCGTAGTGGCGCCACTGGGTGACACCACATCTGCGGTCCCAATGACAAGCCCAACGACTTGCCCAGAAGACCCCTGATACACTCTTTTTGGAGGGGTGGTTTTATGTACTATATGAGGGAGTGGAAGTAGTGCCCCTGCCTCCAGACCAGTGGGGGCTCTTTAAGGAGCCCTGGGTGCGGAGCCACTGCCTCACCTGGCACCACGTTCAGCATCGGGGGCTGCGCCTCTGCCTGACCCTACACCTCGTCTGGCTCCGAGGGTGGAGTCTCCACTGGTGCCCCGCCCTCCCCCCTTTGGTGTACCTAGTCTTGCAGTCAGGAGCCCGTGCCTTTGGTAGGGGGGGTACTGTCAGGGCCGGACTGTAGAGATGCCCTCTACACATCTCCATGTTTGGTTTTGTTGGTCCCCAATTAGACCCCCACAAAATGCTTGGCAGCTGCCTCTAACTGGGGATCCCATTTAAGTTGCCCTTTTACACACCAATGTGGAATGCTACAGTGCTTTTGTTTTGTTGTTTTGAGTTACCTTCTTCCATTGCTCTGTGGTCACCTTCTTCGGCCACCTTCTTCCACCTTCTTCCATTCGGCCACCTTCTTCCATTGCTCTGTGGTCCAGTTATGATGCTCACGTGCCCATTGTAGGCGCTTTCGGCAATGGAACAGGGGTCAGCATGGGCACCCTGACTGGTCTGCAGCTACGCAGCCCCATACGCAACAAACTGCGATTCACTGTGTATTCCTTTCTATCGCTGCCAGCATGAACTTTTTCAGCAATTTGAGCTACAGTAGCTTGCCAGTTGGATCAGACCACACGGGCCAGCCTTTGCTCCCCCGTGCATCAATGAGCCTTGGCCGCCCATGACCCTGTCGCCGGTTCATCGCTTTTCCTTCCTTGGACCACTTTTGATAGGTACTGACCACTGTAGACCAGGAACACCCCACAAGGGCTGCAGTTTGGAGATGCTCTAACCCAGTCGTCTAGCCATCACAACTTGCCCTTTGTCAAAATCGCTCAGGTCCTTATGCTTGCCCATTTTTCGTGCTTCTAACACATCAACTTTGAGGACAGAATGTTCACTTGCTGCCTAATATATCCCACTCACTGGCAGGTGCCATGATAATGAGATTATCATTGTTATTCACTCCACCTGTCAGTGGTCGTAATGTTTTGGCTGATCGGTGTATACATCAATCTATGTTATTGACCTTGTGGTGAAACGTTTTTAATACTGAGTATTTGCCGTTCCTGTTGTGGAGGTAGTTAGACGGGGTGAGCTTCAGCTCAAGCAACTTGGTTCAGTCTGGCTAATATGGCTAAACCTAATGGAATTTTGCAAAACTGTCAGGAAAGGAATCTGTAACATCTTTTGCAAGCTTACCATGAATCTCAACAAATGTAATCCCTTTCTGCCTGCCTCCTGTTTTTTTTGGGGCATGTTTGCTATGCCAAACATGACATCACTGGTGTTGGTAAAATTGATGTCAACAGATTTTGTGTCAAGGTATACAAGATAATTTCCATCGGGAGGAGAATTAGAGCAGAAAGTTTACCTGATCTTTAAGTCTCCCAAAAGTATGTATGGAAATGTTATGTTCAAAATTTACCCAAGTTAGAAATGTTGGCGTTTTTTATCTATGGAAGATAACTAGCTAACCTAAAGTAACCTAAAGTTTGATCACCAAAAAAGTAAAGAAAATACTTTTTTGGTGATCAAAAAAGTAAAGAAAATACAAAGAAAATCATAAAAAGTCATATGTGCCGTTATCTTTCATTGCTCAGCAGCAGCAGGAGGTTGTTATCCAACAGCCCTAACCCTGGCTATGCCTTGCACCCATGTTATTGAAAGCTCAACCCTAGTACTGTACTTTTGGAATTGTCAACTGCTCATTTTCACAGTGCAAATAAAAGAACAATAACAATAACAATCCAGCAGAAAATATAAGGTCCTTGATTTAGAGAGTTAATAAAATAGACATTGAATCCTTTAGGTCATTTGGGGTGGGATGGCATAAGTGGGATCTGTGGGTTATTTGTTTGGTTTACTCTGTCATTTTGTTTTCCCTTACTAGATTGATCTACAAATGTGTTTTTCAAAGATTGGGTTCTTGCCAATGGATGGGTTTTGGAAGATTAAAATTGGGTTGCCAAATGGCATGGCTTTGGGGAGGCAAATGAATTAGGGTTAACAACCTTGGTCAGAACAAACAGATTTTTCACCATGCGTGAATATTGTACATTTTAGATAGCCATGCTTGTGGAGAGTAACCCTAACCCAGACAATTGACAATGATGAAAAATACATTCATAATATTTATTGAACACATTTCTAGCAAAAAATTAAAATGAAATAATAAACTGTCGGAATCAGCACGGAAATTAAGAACAGATGAAATTGGCCGTATCCCTGCTAAGTCTGCTCATCCCTCTCTTTCCATGCAGATACAGTAATGATGTTGCCGAACTGCCTCCATTGTGGTTTTCTATTTGGACATTGATTAACTCTTAGTGGTAGTCCTAAATTAATATTTAGAGCTAACATGCTTGGTCTGTCCTAAACTTGGTCATTTTGTCACAGTGTTCTTTTAAATTAGAAAGATGTCTTAAAAAAGTAAAAGTAAGTAAGTAAAAGTTTTCTGTTACAACTATCACTTCTGTAACTACTACCCCTTCTGTTACTACTACTTACAGCTATGCTCAAAATTTGCATACCCTTGGGGAATTGATAATATATGCACCATTTGTAAAGAAAACATGAGTGAGCAGGCAAAACACGTGTTTTATTTCTTATGGGATTCACATTCACCTGTAGGTTATAAAATAATGGTACAATTATAAAACAAAACATGGCAACAAGGAAAACAATGAACTGACCCCTGTTCAAAAGTCTACATACCCTTAGTTCTTAATACTGTGTATTTCCCCCTTTAGCATCAATGACAGCATACAATCTTTTGTAATAGTTGTCTATGAGGCCCCGAATTCTTGCAGGTGGTATAGCTGCCCATTCGACTTGGCAAAATTCCTTCAGGTCATGCAAAGTCTTTGGTCGTCTTGCAAAGTCTTTGGTCGTCTTGCAGAGTGGCTCGATGATATTAAGGTCAGGAGACTGTGATGGCTACTCCTGAACATTCAGTTTTTCTGCTGTAACCACTGGAGGGTCAACTTGAACATGTGCTTAGGATCATTGTCGTGCTGGAAAGTCCAAGAGCGTCCCATGCACAGCTTTTGTGCAGAAGAATGCAAATTGTCTGCCAGTATTTTCTGATAACACGCTGCATTCATCTTGCCATCGATTTTCACATGATTCCCTGTGCCTTTAAAGCTCACACACACCCAAAACATCAGTGAGCCACCAACATGCTTCACAGTGGGGATGGTATTCTGTTCACTATAGACCTTGTTGACCCCACTCCAAACATAGCGTTTATGGTTGTGACCATAAAGCTCTATTTTGGTCTTGTCACTCCAAATAAAAGTGTGCCAGAAGATGTGAGGTGTGTCAAGGTGTTGTTGGGCATATTGTAACCAGGCTTTTTTGTGGCATTGGTGCAGTAAATGCTTCTTTCTGGCAACTCGACCATGCAGCTCATTTTTGTTCAAGCATTGTCATATTGTGCTCCTTGAAACAATCACACTGTCTTTTTCCAGAGCAGCCTGTATTTCTCCTGAGATTACCTGTGGGTTTTTCTTTGTATACCGAACAATTCTTCTGGCAGTTTTGGCTGAAATTTTTCTTGGTCTACATGACCTTGGCTTGGCATCAAGAGATCCCTGAATTTTCTACTTCTTAATAAGCGATTGAACAGTACTGACTGGCATTTGCAAGGCTTTGGATATCTTTTTATATCCTTTTCCATCTTTGTAAAGTTCCATTACCTTATTACGCAGGTCTTTTTACAGTTCATTTCTGCTCCCCATGGCTCAGTATCTAGCCTGCTCAGTGCATCCACGTGAGAGCTAACAAACTCATTAACTATTTATACACAGACACTAATTGCAATTTAAAAAGCCACAGGTGTGGGAAATTAACCTTTAATTGCCATTTTCACCTGTGTGTCACCTTGTGTGTCTTGATCAGGGCCATTTGGGTGATTTCTGTTATCATAATGATTTAAAAAGGAGCCAAACAACTATGTGATAATAAATGGCTTCATAGGATCACTATACTTAAATAAAAGACAGTTTTTTTGCAAGAGCAGTCATTTTCAAAATCAATATCATAATTTCACAATTTTTGCCAGGCAAACTTATGAGCACAACTGTAAATATAATGAAAGGAATATTTAGCAACATTTTTTGTTTTTTGTGTCATTGTGTTGCAATTGTTTGTCATTTAGAAAAAGAGGTTCAGCTGAAAAAAAAAACGCTTGAAAACCGAAGATCTAGAGTAACATTTATTGTTGCATGTTAGGAAATACTGTAGATTATTTTTTTTAGAGACTTACTCTGTTTTTACTGTGTCGCTCTTCCAGATTTGCCAGTTCAAGCCATTAATGTAACTCATACGTCTTGAGATTGCAGTGTTTGATCAGAGCAAAAATATCTGTAAAAGAAAAAAAGTCATAGAATTGTCAGTAGGATCTCTGACACAGTTACTCAAGGGGTTGCACATGGCTCTTTTCTGAGGCCACTTGTTTTTTTGTTTTTTTAAATTGATTCATAAGCTATGTACTGAAATTCCATTTTTATGATGGAATTGACAAAAGGAGACACTGACACTAGCAATTCAACTGACACTGTCTAGATGGAATCAATAGATGGATGCATTTAAATATACTGAAGATTTATCACAGGAAAACAGAGTTTGCTTATTGGCACCTGCAAGAGCAGATGAGCACATTCACCCTTTCTTTGGATAATGACACAATTGAACGTTCCCCCACTGCCAGAAACCTCTCAACTTTACCGCAATACACTGCTGACAGGAATATCAGGTGCATGTCTCAACTCCAGATGATCCAGAATGCAGTTGCTAGGATTATCCTGAAAACCTCATCAAAACCCCAAATAACCCCTACTAGCGGTTCAATATAAGATCAAATTCATAAATTCATACTCACCTTTAAGTACGTACCTGAACTTCTTGAAAACTACTCCCCAACAAGTATTCTACAATTATCTCACTCAAACAGCATCATACCAGCCACAAATCAGTGGTATTACCATCTTAAAAATGTTAACAAATTAAATCCAGAGTACATTTTAATAGTAAAAAACAGGATAACCTTTGGATGGGGCACACAATCATTCCTGATGTTTTTATCAAACATACCACTTCTAAAAGTAGGCAACCTGCACTCAAAAAGGATTTCAGTGTTTTAACAAAAACACTACACTTTGTATTGTTGCACAGAGAGAATATGCTTTTTCAAAATCAAAGACCAGTGATAGGGTTTGTGAACGATTGAACAACTGTTTATACTGACTTGAGAGTCATGACGTTTTTCTAGAGTGACTTTTTCATTTTAGTCGTTACTTTGGCCTGCTGGCTGCGATTTATCAACAAGATTAATTTGCGCTCCTCCAGCTCAGTGGCATTGGGGAGGTGTGCTCCAGCCAAATCTCAAATAATCCCCTTCCTCTCAGCATTCCAGGAGCATTCCCCCCACCTCTGCCATTTGTCCCAGAGCTTTTTATCAAGGGTGTAGGGGCTAATTAGACCCAAAAATGTTCCCTTCCAGAAAGATTTCAATTGTGCAGCCTTCATAAAAAAGTGGAATTCCATAATGCACCATTAGTCTGCGCTCATACAAATGTCACACAAAAGAATGGATAGGAGTACCAACTTCTACTACACGTGCATGCTTTTAATGTTTGATTTTGAAATGTGATACAAGTAAAAGATAATACCTCCCAAATTAAATGTTTAACTTTGACTTATATTTTGTAAAACAACAGGAGGGATTTCGTAATTATCATTAAATACTTGTTTTGTAAAATGTGTGTGTGGAGGAATTTAAATACACTCAAAGTCACCATTAGAGTTTAATCACAGACAGGAGACAATGGAGGGCCAATTGAGCAAGTTGGTAGGGGCTGGTTTGAGATTGACAGAAAGACATTTAGAACTGAAAAAATGATTGCATGGTGCAAGAAATAAATATAATTAATTGAATATTATCGACAGACACATCTTTCTAGAATTAAAACATAAGCTACACAGTTTAGTTACCACTATAAAAAATAACACTATATTTCAAGCAAATTGAAGCAATTAAATAACCATAAGAGATATTCCCTCTCACAACATTTGTATTTTGTTGCATTAAGGCGGGCTCAAGTGTTATTCAGACCCCCACTTTGCACTTTGGTTGGGATTGGTAAAGCAGAGCCCTCAATGTCATTAGTACAACCAAAATATTTTTATGAGGAGAGTTTTAGTATTGGGAGATTCATGAGTGCTCTTACATAAAAAGGAATGTGATGATCACCAAAGACTTTTAGAGATTCATTTCAGATCCCTTCCCAGCAATCTACCACTCTCAATCCACCACTATCACTCACTCGCTCACTTTCTCTCTGAAGTCATTCATGTCAAACTGTGAAGGATCATTTGGGGAACAGCCTTTTTATTAATCAAATCTGTACTGTGTGTTAGTTTCTCTTTATTCCAGTGCCATCATGGTGAACACCATGCTAAAAACAAAAAGCGACATCTTGTTAAAGTAATATCATAATGAAGACAATTAATTGAAACGAACTGGCATCAATGACCTCACAGCATTCTTATCAAACTCTCCCTCCAGGACTAAAAAAGAAAAAAAATGGGCCAGGGTAGACAACTATAACTATGTAGTTACATCTACACTTAAGATAGATATTTCCCATATACTTTAGGTTTGGTTTGAAAGGGATGGGGGGGGTGTTGGATTGTCTCAAGTTTTTTTTCCCTGTAAAGGAGCATTGCTGCAATGCAGCAACAGTAAATCTACTGAGGAGAGTGAGAGCCTTATAGACTCTACCTAGTGCACTGAGAAAATGGGTTTCTGACTGGACACATTTTTTGAGTGTTGTGATGTACAAACCGCTATACGCCTGAACCTCCCTGTTCTAACTTCATCTACCACCCTGGCAAATTAGCAGTGGTAAACTACACCTGAATACATAGTTGGGGTTTGTCCAGCCCTGTAAGTACACTCACAACATTGTTTTTTCTCATTACAGTACATTATAGAGCAAATAGTATCCATTTTCATAGTATTTTTTCATATTGCACCATCAGAGAATGGGACACAAAGATCAACAGAGACTCCATTTCCTAATCAAAATGAGATATGTGCAAACATGACTATGGACTTTATTAACCAAATCAATTATTCCCTGTAATATCCACAAATAAAAGTGATTTCTCTTTTTATATATATATATTTATAGTAATAAGAATAATAAATCTTCACATTGGATCATTTCATAGTGTGACAAAATGCTCAACTGGGCAGTTCAGTTGTTATCATCCTCTAAATTGTCTTTAATTGGTCAGTCCCCATGCATCCATAGGAAATAGATTTTTTTTCTTCAGAAAAGTAACAATTTGAGAGCAGCTGACAAGTTTGGACTGGTGTCGATTTCTTTCATTCCCAGATTTTCCCAAGTTTCATTCAGTGTTTTAGTGGATATTTCCATAGAAAAAAAAACACAGGCTCCAAATTATTGTCTCACACTCCAGAAAAAAAGTTGTCCAGGTTCTTATTCAAAAGTGTATTTATGGTAATAATTGATCATCTGTAATCAATAATTAATAATCATTAATAGTTGACAACTAACAACAAAAAAATCGCTGATTAATAATTAATGATTAACATACTAATCAAAGAATAAATAATGTTCCCTCATAATGTAATTAGTTTGGCAAGCTCCACGAGGAGTCATTTCAGATAAGTGAGTTATCTCACAAGTTTAAAAAACAAAGAAAGCTTCAAAATAAATAAAAGGAGATTAGTAAAAGTTACCCCTCCTTTAAGAAGAAAGGGGACATTATATACAGGACTGTGTGGTGAGAGTCAGTTTACTGCACTTGTGTTATAAGTCCAGTGTTAGTGTAGGTTTTAGTCCAGCACCAAGCCCCTAGTGTTATACCAGCGTGTAGGACTTTGCGTAGGGGTTGTTGGTCTGTTTGAGGTGTCCTCGTGAGTCCAGCAGGGACTCCTGGGAGGTGCTGAGCTTGGCGGCCTGGGCCAACTCTGAGCCCTCTCTGTGAGGCAGGGTGGCTGCTGAGCCAGGCTGCCATTGGGCCACTGGGTCCCTGCTGCTGGCCCTGCTGCTGGCTTGAGGGGCCTCTGTGGGTGTTGGAGGCGCCATCCGTGAAGGCCGCTTCAGGGAACGACTCTTCTGGGGCTCTAGGCATGCCTGGCCCATGGCCCCCTCCCCCCCGGCGCCACCCCTCCCTCCAGTGCCCGAGCATGACATGCCACGGTTCAGCAGGAAGTCCATGCGCAGGTAAGGAGGCAGGTGGACCAGCTCACCTCCTACAGGGGAAAAGATGGAGAGTTATAATGCATTTTGTTTCATGGACAACAATAACCTCAGTGAATACTGTACACATGTCTACGGTGAGTTGAACTAGTAGAGATAATCCCTTCCCATGGAGAAAACGTTGGGATGAAATATCACTCTTCTCAGATACATACTGAAGACATTTGCCACTCCAACACATCAAACTAAGCCAGCTAAAAGATATGACAAAGTTTATATATCAATTGAGTTCAAAAAGGTTTTGCAACTTTTTCTGGTTATTGCCGAAGTTCTTGTTTTAACACCACCTGTTTCCATTATACTTATTGGGGTAATGGATGGAGGAGGACACATAGGGAGTTGCTAGAGCAAGATGAGATCAGGAAATCCCTGCCTCCCTGCTCCTTAGTAGACGCTGGCCACTGTGCATCGCTCATTAGGCTTCATAGCCAGTTGTCAGCTAGGAGCACAGTCAAGGTTAGGATCAAAAATGTGGTAGTCAGCTTGGTGCGTCAAAAGCCCAAATTAGAACATATAAACATGATAAGAGAGCTGAATTTACCAGAGGAAATTACCTCATTGACTACAAACAGTGGTCCAGTGTTCAAACTTGATAAAAATTGACATTTGCAACGTGGCTTCAGTTACTTAGAAGGTTCCTAGAATTAAGCTGCTGAAACCCTCTATTCTAAACCCTCGATTCAGAGTTTGGGGGCATATCCACGGCTATACACACATTGCTCTAGCCTGATTATGCACGATTGCACTAAAGCAAGTTGAATGCATTGATGAGAAGAAGTTGTATTGATTCTTTGCGTTACTGTGTTATTCCGCGGATAGTGATACTGGGGTGATGTTGACGTAGATGTGTCATCTAGAGATGGGATGTTCAGGTCTTTTCACTGACTCAGATCTTTCCAAGTCGTTCAGTAAAAAGAAGGCTGCAGGGAGATGCGCGTCACTACGTTGTACAGATCCGCTTCAAGCCATTCAAAAAAAGGATTCAACTGAATGAGTCTCTAAAAAATACTTATTACTCTTAAGTCAATTAAAGTCTTTCGAAAAGAACGAATCATTTGCGAATGTATTTGTCAACATGTTTGAATTGTTAGCGTAGGCTCCTTTCGTCAAGTAGTGGTGTCATACAGTTAATGTTTCATCAACAACTTTTTGTAGATCTTCGTTGTTGTCTGGAAAGCCAAAATGCTGCCAAACTGGAGATTAAATGAAGCTGGAGGAATCGACAATGTTGGTTAATTAATACCACCATTGTAAAAAGCTGTTCCTTCTTAAGTTTGTCTCACAACACAACAGTTGAAAAAGCTCCAAGTATTATCATTTTGTTTAAATGAAAGCAAAAGCATTAGTTTGAACAGAATAACTTACATGTTTTTTTCAGCTCAATTAGATTTGTTTTGAGGCATTCAACACAGCGTAGTGACCTATTTTGAAATGTATTCATTCAGGGTTCACTTGTGAACTGTAAAGAGTCCCAAAACCATACAGTACGATTACGAATGTGTATTGTTACAGCTCAAAACCCAGTAAATATTTATAACTCTAGGATATTTTCTGGTTGGCAGAAAATAGGAAATTGATTTTGGTGAATAGGCCAGTTTGGTCTGAGTGACCAGCTTTTTGTTTAAAATTGTTATTACAGAGTGTATGTGTTTTTACTTGAAAATGAAGAACATGAAACCTTTAGTTGTTATGAATTGATATTTTGAATGTTTTAACTGAACTGTTAACCATGCAGGTAACAAACTGTAGACTAACCATACAGGTGCTGGTCATAAAATTAGAATATCATCAAAAAGTTGATTTATTTCAGTAATTCCATTCAAAAAGTGAAACTTGTATAATGTATACATTCATTCCACACAGACTGATATATTTCAAGTGTTTATTTCTTTTAATTTTGATGATTATAACTGACAACTAATGAAAACCCCAAATTCAGTATCTCAGAAAA